>CANXYI011949499.1:0-10173 GCA_948208565.1 Hura crepitans
TTCCTGGGTAAAATTCAGTACATTAGCAGGTTCATATCTAAACTCACAGTAGTTTGTGAACCTATATTCAACCTGCTATGCAAAGGACAATTGAATGAGTGGAATAATGATTTTGAGAAAGCATTATAATCCATCAAAAAGTACCTAATCACCTATCTAGTTTTAAGACCCCTAAAATCTAGCAAGCCTTTAATCCTGTACCTAGCAGTGGAAAGGTCCTTAATAAGAGCACTGATTGCACAAGTGGATGAAGTTGGAATAGAAAATATAGTTTATTATCTAAGCAAAAAATTGCTCCTATATGAACAAAAGTACATGGAAGTAGATAAAATATGTTTAGGGGTAATTTGGGCATCAAAGAAATTATGTCACTATTTTCAATCTTACAAAGTAGAGGCAGTAGCAAAACATGACCTACTCAGGTACCTATAAATCGCACCATCCATGGTGGGAAAAATGGGACATTAGATCTGCTCTAGGAGTTTAATATCTCTTAAATTACTAAGAAGACCATTAAAGGCTGGGCTATAGCCGAATTCCTAGCTTAGTATATAATTGTAGAAAAACTAGAGGAATATGAATTTCTAGATGAACACTTAGGGGCAATATCCCAAGAAGGATGAAAAATGTTTATTGATGGGGCCGTTAAACAAAAAGAAGTAGGTGCCAGGATACTGGTTAATAGTCTAAAAGGTGAACAGATGTTCCAAGCAAGAAAGATAGAGTTTTTAGCCACCAACAACCTAGTAGAATAGAAGGCATGCGTCTATAGTCTCGAAACTCTATATCGACTGGGGGCAAAAGTGGTTGACATTTGTGGAGACTCAATTCTAGTCATCCAATAGGTAAAAGGTGATTGGCAAGTCAAGGATGAGAACTTAAGCAAGTTTGTCAGAATACTCACAAACCTTGCCAAAGGATTTGATCGATATATCTTTCATCACATCCCTAGGGAACAAAACCATGTTACAGATGCCTTAGCCACCTTGATGTCAGTGTCAAACCTTACCAAAAAAGATCTACCCAAGTTGATGTATTTTAGCAAGATAAGGTTTCCCACATATACTGGAATAGTTAGCTCCACTGATGAGCAACTTCGTCAAGAACTACCATGGTACCATGATATCAGAACCTACCTAGAAATAGGACAATACCCTGAGAATGCAATTGAAAAAGGCAAAAAGGCACTCAAAAAGTTATCCACTCAATTTATCTCATTCCAAGGCATGTTGTACAAAAGACAAATTGATGGGATACAGCTTAGGTGTATAGGCAAAATAGAGCCCTAAAGAGTACTCAAGGAGGTACACGAAGGGGTATGTAGTCCTCACATAAGTGAGAGGAATTTAGCAAAGAAAATCATGAGATTGGGGTATTACTAGTTGACCATGGAATCATAGTGTTATGACTTCGTGAAAAGGTGCCATAAGTGCCAGGTATATGGGAATTTGAGTCATTTGCCACCTAACAAAATGACTAGTTTGTCATCGCCATGGCCATTTTAAACATGAGGAATCGACATAATTGGGGAAATAAGGCCATTTAGCTATTAGTGGACACAAGTTCAAAGTGGCAGTAGTTGATTACTTCACAAAGTGGATGGAGGCAGAATCTTTTAATAAATTGGGGTCAAGACAGATGGGAAAATTTATTAAAAGAAATATTATCTATAAGTATGGGTTGCCACAACAGATCATCTTAGATAATGGGGTGCAATTTTAGTGAGAAAGTAGACAACATCTATAGAAGTATAGAATTTAACATCATAAATCTTCTCTGTATCGACCTCAAGCTAATGGAGTGGTAAAGGCTGCTAACAAAAATTTCAAGACGATTTTACAAAAGATGATTGTCAGCTATAAGGATTGGGCAGATATGTTGCCGTTCACATTATAGGGATATAGAACAATGGTTAGGACATCTACCTAGGCTACACATTATTCATTAGTGTATGGCATAGAGGCAGTGCTTCCAATTAAAGTTAAAATACCTTCATTAAGGGTTGTATTGGAAGCAAACATACGTGAAGTAGAATGGGTTAGTGGCAGATACGTGTAGTTGGCACTAATTGTTAAAAAATGACTTAAAGCTCTATGTAATTGTACTAGAAGAGGATTGCGAGAGCTTACAATAAGAAAGTCAACCCCAGACCCATACAAGAAGGTGATTTGGTGCTAAAACAGATTAGACCATTATTATCCAATCCTAGGGGAAAATTCAAACCTAATTAAGAAGGTTCTTATATGGCCAAAAAGGTGCTCAAGCGTAGGAGCATTAAGATCTCATATTTAGAGGGTAATGAATTCTCACAACCAATCAACATAGATAGGTTAAAGAAGTACTTCTGTTAAAAAAAAAAAGAAAAGAGTTCATTAAGCTGAAAACCTAAATAGGGTAGTTTAGGCAAAAGTTAGGACACCCCGATGAGGTGAAAACCTAATGAGGCACTTAATACAAAAGTTAAGAGATCAGAGAGAAAATGTCCAATCAAGAAAACCTTTTTAAGGCTGATTAGTAATGACAGTACTATCAATGGAAATTAATACATTCACCAAGATTAATTGGCTTAGTCTTAAAATATAGTTGAAGATAAAGATGCTTTAGCTTTGATCCTTGATATTGAAATTCCGATTTAGGAAGGGGTTATACATGTAACTAAATTCTACATACACTGTTTCTTTTTAAAATTAGGAATATTGTCCTTATTCTTCCTTTTTAGTGCTAATGATCTATTGTCTTTAGTGTTGCTTAAGATCCACTTGTTATAGGATTCATTTATATTAATGGCATTGATTGTTTAATCAGGCACATCCTTCAGAATGGTACATTGCTATCACAAGTTAGGGAAAGAGCATAAGAAGTGATGAGTCAAAAGGCCACCATGGAATCCCAAAGGCTTAGTAGGTATCCTTTGCACCAAATCGAACAGGTGCAAAATGCACAAGGGGATATAAAAAGGTAGCGTATCTCAACCTAATCAAAGGAACACAACTAGCATAGTAGGATAGGGTAAAATGGTTGATCTTCCACTAAGGACATCTCTATCACATTGTAATAGTCATGTCAAGCCATGAGAGCCACTGGGTAAGGGAGTCACACTTCATTGTAAGCTTCCTCTCACAATAATGCCATGAGTCATACTTCGCCCAAAGTCTTTCGAGTGGAGGGATGAGCAATCTTAGCTTCTCTTACAGCCAAATAAAAAAAAGAGCTTTAGGTTGGAAAATCCATAAAGGACCACCTAAGCAAAAATTTGGTAGGCCTACTAGTGCGAAAACTATCACAAGTATATTAGGCAAAAATTAGGGTCACAACAAAGTAAAAGTCTATGACGTATACCTACAAGAGAAGTGGACTCCCAAATAAAAAATCAATGTCTCCTTTCGTTAGTGCATCTAAGCCTCAGATGGTTTTAGCTAGAAAAACACCAAAAGGATTATAGGTAGAACATGTTACAGTTAAAAGGTGAAGAATTTTGAATTCACAACATTCATCATGGGAAGTGATAGTGAGCTAGTTTACAAAGACGTATAATAGGATACACTTCACCCATTCCACTGAGTCAACAGGGATTTGATGGGCATGGTTTAAGATTGCTCACAAATAAATTGAGCCTACCTTTGGCACTATTTTTTGGGCCACGAGTGGAGAAAATCCCAAAGTAAGAACAATATCTAGAGGGTAACAGTCCTCAAAAGAAGGCAAGGCCAAAGGCGTAGTAGGAGTAATTTTGTACTCTAAAATGGCAATGAATTCTTCTAAGGTTGGACAAATTTCTTGTTGACTGAAGATGAAGACATGGAAAATAGGGTCCTAGTGTCGTGCTACAGCATTAAAGAAATCGGGGTCAATCTAACCTTCCTCAGAAACATAAAAGCAGAAAAAACGGCAAGAATGGGAGAAGCCTAAAAAGCCTTTGATTGAAAGATGTTAGACAACTCTAGGTGGAAAGGAGGCATAATGAAGAGTATAGGGTGAGAGAATCAAGAAAGGGGGTATTTGTAAGTTAAAAATCCCTTGCCTCTTCCTATTAGGATTATGAATCTAGAAAATGTGAGGAAGTCTGCACAGACCTAGGGATGACACCATAGTTTGTATGGAGAAAGAGGTATATGTCTGTGCCATCACCATGAAAAGTTTATGACCACATTTGGGTAATGTCCACCCGAACTAAGTTAACCAAGTTTGCTCGAACTAAAATTATTATTTTAAGTCTGCATGGCTGAAGCACCACAAGTTCATATAAGTGCACTAAGGAAAATAAAATATCTATGATCGATAAAATTCAAAGGTAAATATGCTTGAAAGAAAAATTAAAATATGCATACAGAGTTTGAAATTATGGAAACAGGAAATGACGCCCAAACTAAGGGAGGGGAGATGCCTCACATCCCAATCCCTAGATAACAAAGAAAAAAAGAAAGTAAAAAAGGCAGAGGTGCCTCTTAGCCTACTCCTCAAAGTTCTCCTCTTCCTCTATATCCTCATAGTCAAAGGAGATTACCAACTTCTCGGCCATCTTATAGGCTCTAATCTTCCTGCGGGCCTTGCGTAGGGCAGCCACCCACCTTGATAGCTCATTCTCCGAGAAAAAGTGAAGGATTAATGTAGCATAGCACATGTAACATACATACACATGTAACATACATGACATGCATGGCATATAACACACATTAACATACATGACATGCATGGCATATAACACATAGGTAACATCATACACATGTAACATACATGACATGTATGGTATATGATACACATGTAGCATACATGACATATATAATGTACATGCATAGGTAAGATATACAATGTACATGACAGACACAACATACATCTACATGTAAACATATATAACACAAACAACATGTATGGCATACACCAAATTGACCATGATAGGAAAGTTACTTACAATAAGCACCCGGGTCTGATCTATCATGGCCCTTCTAAATGCCTTTAAAAATTAGGTAGTCCTTTCCACTGGAGCTTTCTTCACCTAATCAAATGAAAGAAATATAAGGCACATGCAGTGAGAAGATTCGAGTGATACAAGTAGTAAAACCAATGGCCTCACCAACGTCGTATTCTCAGGCTCAAAGGCCACTGGCCAGTTCTCTTCTATGCAAAGCTTAGTAGAACATAGCTCCCCGTTGACATTATAGTGTATATAGCTTAGCTCTAGAACATCTACCAGGGTCCCTACCACTTTGCCAAGCAAAGGCATCGAACCAGTGGATGGACCTGAAGCTCTACTGTGAGTAGGAGGAGGTGAGAATTGAGAGCTAATAGAGCTAGGAGCAATTATGGGTTGCTTTGTCAAAGAGGATGGGCTAGCCTTAGGGGTAGCAGTAGGCTGCAACACAACACATACAAGTTAGAGAATGTCACAAAAATGAATCAAAATGCAAGAAACTCACCTCAAGTGGCAAAAGTCCCGATATATGAGGGACTTGTAGAAGCAAATGAGCCAAGGCCTAAGGAGCATAATCTTCATTGTTGTCCTCCACCAAAGTGGCCCTTGGGATTCCCATAGTCATTCCTTACACAAACTCTAGGTCGTCAATGTACGACCCAAACAATAATGAATCCGGAGGGTATAAGGGATTAAGGTGCACATTAGGACCCAAGTGCTAACTAACCACCCTTTCTCCTTGAAACTAGCAGTATGTCTTTAGAGTGGTCAGCAGTAGATGATGGAAGGATAAGCCCCTAATGAAGCGTAGAAGAGGAGGCAACTCATCAATGGGAAAAACCCACCAAGCTAAATCAACCTATATGGGTAAGCATTAGTTACATGTGAATAAACACTAATAGAAATTTTCTTTGTATAGGAAATACTCACATCAGTCCAAGCCCGAGAGCTATGGTACTACCGATGTTGCATTAATGAGGCCACATTTCATGGGCCTGCAGAAAGTCACACCCATCTATCCATCACTAGATAATGGTGGGGCACATCTAGCTCGCAAGGGTGAGCCAATAAATGGAGCTTATAGGCCCACACCTAAAAACAACAAGAAACAAAGTCACTAATAAAATCTCAAAAAAGAGTGCATAAATGAAAAGGGGAGTGGCTTACCAAGATGCCTGACATGAAGCCCTGAACAAAGCGGTGGCTCTTCCAAGTCCGCATGGCCATATCAAGGCTTTGGAACATCTATCCCAAAAAATTGTAGCACTAGTTCTAGTTGCCTATCTTGTCTACCTCTTTCAAGACTGGAAGGAAGCTCCAACTCATGGTACCATTGGCATTAGCAAACAAAGTGGTAACCATCAAGTACAACACAAAATAGTTGGTGTACTAGTCCATCTCTAACTCACTCAAGGGCGACTCCTCCCCTTATCTCTACTATAGATCCATACAATAAATACTGGCAACCTTATCTTGAGGGATGAACCCTAGCAATTTCTTCACCTCTTATAGCTATAAGGATGGATGTCGAAAGCAAGCATCGAAAGTGATCACGCGGCTAGTGTAAGGAGCCCTAGTGATGAATGCCTATTCAAAAGGGGTGATTATTATCTCATCGAAAGGTAGATGGAATGTGTGGTAGTGTCTATCCACCTATCCAGTAGTGCCTACAAGGCTTGCAAATCACGGCAAAAATCCTCACTCATGAGGTGATCGGGGAAGGTTTGGAAGCCGATCGTACAAACTCTATTCTTTATAACCACTAGCATGGTGGAATACCACTATTGGGGACCAGACAAGGTGCCCTTGCACTTAAGGTGAGTCTGCAAAACAAACGAAGTAGAAGTTAAAAAAGAGTTTGCATAGACTAAAATTTTCAACAAATGTCTGCACGGACTAAGAAAAGCAATCAAAAATGGTCCACACGGATCTTATTTACAAGATATAAAGAAGTCCACACAGACATCAAAAAGAGTAAAAAAAATGGTCAAACACAAGTTTGCATGGAAATCAAATATGGTCAAAAATAGTCAACAACAAGTTCACATAGACTTTAAAAGGTAGAGCATCTAGAATGATCACATGATAAGTTTTGGAAATAAAGTTCAGTAATAGGTTTGCACGGACCAACTTTCCTAGAAATCTAGGTCCTCATGGACCTATCATGCCCTAGCCTACTTAGTCTACACGAACTTATTGAACCAGGGAATTCTCAAAGCATTTAAACACAGAGAAACTTGACTAAAATTGATAGAAAACAAATAAGAGATAGAAAACACACCTGAGGATACACTTCAAAGTAAGCATGATGTGCCAAATTTGCCAAAATCAGAATTGGGTCACTAAACACCCCCCCATTGACGAGTGCAACATTCCAAGGTAGGTTGACGGTGACAGAAGTAATGAAACCAATCAGGGTCAACATGGAGATGTCTTTTAAAGGAGAAGGAGAAGGTTTAAATCTCACTCCTAGTGGAAGGAGGATCACAGTGGGAGCCTTCTCACCATTTGAAGAAGATGAACTAGAGGTGCTACTCACGTAAGAAGCCATGGCTAAGTCATTTGTTAGAGAGAAAAGAGTAGGAGAAGAAGACTAGAAAGGACATAAATGAAAAATGAGTGGGAAAAGGGATGGTTATATCTCTGATGTGATAAGTCCATATAGACCTCTACGGTGCTGGTTCGCACGAACCACTTCTTTGTTAAGTTCATACAGACCTCATCTCTGATAGTCCATAAGAGTTAAGCAGAACATAAATCCATATAAACTTTAATCAAGATTAGTGCGCATAGACTATGACCAATAATGTCTGCACATACCCTTGACCATCAAAATCCAAAAGGGCCAAAAAAATGGGGGAAATGCCTCTAAAAGATTAAACTTACTCTCTTTACAACTAAATTAACATTCCATTTCTTTCTTGTAGTTTCAATTCAATGTTCTATGTATAACCTTAGATCAACTATAAAGTTCAATCTAAAGAGCATGAATCAACCCTAAATTTAATTCTCTAATTTTGGATCAACCCCAAACTTAATCCACAGATCATGGATCAACCACGAGTTTAATCCACTAATTTTGAATCAACCTTGAGTTCAATTATCAAATTCCAGATCATTGCCAAGTTTAATCCATTCTCTAAGTTTAGCATCATAAGTGAATCCACCATCCATCAAGTTCAGCCTCATAAGCCAATCAATCCTTTGGGTTTAACCTCATAAGCTAATCCATACTTTGGGTTTAACCTCATAAGCCAATCCATCCACAGTTAATGTTGAAGTCTACATCAAGGCCTGCTCAGTAATAGCATGAGTAGAATAGGCTGACAAGTAAGTATCCCTTACTTATATACTTTGCTATGTATTGTTGATGCATAGCACACACTAAAGTGGGGGTAACTATAGGCACTTCACCTTGACCTATGATGATAGCTAGAGATTAACTCTTAAGCATAGCACAAAGCCATCAAGAGGTAGGTTCGCACGGACCTATTAGCCATGTCTAAACGGACTAACTACATGAAAAGGCCAAAGTCCAACCTATGAGGGCCATGGACCATCATAACACAAAGCTTAGTCTACACGGACTATTACAAATAAGTTCGCATGGACTTATTGATGGGAAAGGCACTCTAGAAGGAAATCTTCCCTATTCAGTTAAGAAGCTAGAATCCTATAAGGATTATGACTCCTTTTTGGATGAAAAGGAGGAAAAACCTAAAAATGAAGTATAAATACTTCTCTACATCAATGGAGAAGGGGTACAAAAAATTAGAATCAGAAAAGACACCGATTCCAATGGCAGGAAACACTAGGGAGCTTGGAAGGCTTGATCTAAGAGAGGTGTTAACCATCTTCACCTAAATCCTAAGGCTTTTATGCTAGTGTTTGAAGAGATTTTCCTATCTAGGTAATATCTGAGGTCCATTGAATGTTTCTTGACATCTTATAGGCCTATGATCTCTGAAATTGATGTATAAGTGAGGTGATACTTTGTTATCCCCACTTCTGTTAATGATGATTAGGCAATCATAGTGATACATAGGATGTAGAATAAATTATTATAGCCAATGTTAAGCATACTGTATGACATTAATAATCATCATAAAATTTGATCACATGAACAATTAGGTCCGCACAGCCTTAGTTCCTTTAAGCACAAGCACATAGGTTAGTCCACACAGCCATTTACCTTCTACGAGAATGTGGTACGCAGGACCATACAGACTTACATCCAGTAAGCATGATCTCATATTTCAAGGTGCTTTGCTATATGATATTTGATTGATGTGAATTAATGTTTTCATATGTTAATATTGAAAGAATGTGATGCTATGTATAATACTAAAAGGTAGTCCACATGGACTACTCATCACAAGGGCTATATGTCTGCATGAACTTATGCATGATTTGTCACATGATGGTTCTTTAGAACATGTTTTGTTTGCATGATTAGTAATCCTCAATTAGTTTATTTTACACAGGTTCATATTCTACTTATCATGTGTCAATAATCCTGATCTAACCTATTTGGCTTTGTTGTTCTTTGAGTTATCAATTGGGTTCTCTTGCTGGAGTGAAAGATAAAATGGACCCAATTTTTCCCTAGCGATGGTTCATACAGACTAACAGTCAATCTCTTGGATGTCTGTATGAACCTGGCAACATAGAAGTGAGATCATTTTAGGACTATAACTTTTCCCTCTGGTTTTGTACCATAAATATTTTATTATCTATTTTAGGATTATAATAGTTAGTATATATCTTGTTTTACATGTTAAACCCTAATATGACATTAAAACAGCTTTCCATATAATTAATTTTTGTTTCCTAATAAAAATGGATTTGTATTTCTTTAATCAAAAGACACATGAAAAATGTGTTTTAATAAAGGCCAATCTCCAAGAGATGGGAGTTGGGCCTTAACCACTAATTCCCATTGAATTACAGGTACCTGTCAGGTCAATTAACAAATAATGAATGACCTATTTTCTAGATGTATGATATACATTAATGTATTCTTTAAATATCACAACTTACTTTTAATACATGTAAAAGTGATGCAATTTAAATTAAGAATGATGTATGCTTAAAGGACAAGAGACTAATAAGCATTACAATATACATGGACAACATATTATTGGGACATAAATAAGATTTGAAATTCCAAACCTTTTTAGTATAGAAGAGTAGAGGTCCTAGTGTAGAGGCTAGATGGCGACTCCACTAACCACTCTCGTCCCCAGTAAAAAAATCATTGTCTT
>CANXYI011949528.1:0-16952 GCA_948208565.1 Hura crepitans
TTACTTAGAAATCATTATATATATATATATATATATATATATATATATATATATTATTTCATTATTATCAAAAAAGAAAATAAAAATATTATCCCATTAAATATAAAAATTTTAAAGAATAGTTGATGGCAAACGAGTCGGATGGGTCGAGTTTGAGTTGATTCACAATGGATCAAGTGAGGTCATAAATCATGATCTTAATAGTCAATATTAAAAAGGTCATGATTCAAATGTGTCAACTTAAACAGATTATGTCATATAATATTATTTTTTTTAAAAATTTATTAAAAATAAAAAATATGCATATATAATCTATAAAAATAATTATTTTCATAATTCATATTATATAAAAGTTATAAAATTATAAAATAAATAGATTATAAATGGGTCATAAACAAATTGATTTAAACGGATCACACAACAAGTCGGATTCATTTTACATCAATTTTTTTAAATCAAATGGATTGATTCAATTTTTGCTACCACTAATTATATATAAATGGATATTTTTTTAATTTCAGTTTTATATCACTTTTTCGATTCCCATTATTTTAGCATTGCATTTTCAATTATTTTAATTGGATTTATGGTTTTCTTTTAATTTAAGTAAATTTGTTTATGTTTACTTTTTATTTTTTATGTTATTATTTAGTGTAAATGAGTATTTACGGATTAATATTTTTAATATATAATTATATTTTATACTTTAGAAATAAACAACATTATTATTAATTTTTTATGATGCAGATGAATATTTATTAAATTAATTTTTTTAATGTTGACTCAAGATATGCAGTTAAATCAATTAATACATGAAGCAGTATTATATAATGATAAAATTGATGTCCTCAAATTACTGTATAAATTGTTATTTTTTTTAACTACAAAATATGTATATCCTTATCATATAAATTTTTTACTATTGTGATTTATCATATGCTATTGAAACATTTTTCTCTCTATATAGTGAAAAAATATCAAATAAATATAATCGATATTTTTACTTTAATTGATCGGAGAAGACAACATTATATACTTTGATACTTTTTTATATAGAATTTTATTTATTTATTTGTAAATAATTTTTTTGTTTAATAATAGAATTATTTAATTTCATATAATTTTAATATTATTAGAAATCTTTATAAAATATGATTTAGATAGCATAAATTAAAAAATAACATACTTTTTCCAAGAAAAAAAATAATATCGGTGTAGTATAAAATAGATTAGGTTTTATGTAATTAAAACAAAATGATAATATTTCTATTCTTTGGGATTAAAAAGATGATGAAAAATTATTTATTTTTATATTATAATTACATAATAAATAAGTGTAATCTAAATAAAAGTGTAACATTTGAAGGTGAATTTGCATCATAACAAAATGACAAATGTTTATATATATTTTAATTTAGTAAACACAATTAAAATTTTAGGTAGATTAATTTTTTTAAATAAAAATAATTTTATATTTTGAAATTAATCACAAATTGCCCTGTGTAAAATTGTATATTTCAAATGGCAGTAAAAAATTATAATTGTTTGAATTGTAATTAAATTTGAATATTTTATTTTTATTTAAATAAATATTTTACAAAAAAATTGATTTTTTATAAAATTAACTTCCAAAGTAAAAATATTTATAAACCTTATAATATTTTTCTCATTCATTTTTATAGTATTTTTTATTTTTATTTTTATTTTATAGTAAATAAACGATTTTTAATATGTAATAATATACACATGTCAATAAATTGAATAACATAAATTTAATTTTTACGTACTATATTTTTTTCAATAATTAAATTTCATAAAAATAACAAAAAATATATGCGTTATAGAAATTATTTGCTACGTGCACATGAAATTAGTAATTACAATTTTAGCAACAAATATTTTTTAGCATTACTGATAATGTGAATATCCGTTAAAAATAACAAAAAAAATTAACTCAACAATACAATTATTAAAAAAATTAAACGTCAAATATTTAATTGTTAGAAAAAATACATTATAATCGAAATTATTAATGCCTCAATAAGTTAAACATCAATTATAGGTATCCAAAAATAAAATTATAATTCACAAGACATTTATTTGACACAAATCAAACATCCATATTTTATATGTGAAAAATAAAAAACATAAAAATTTTGTGAAGTTAACCCTTTTAATTTGTTCTCAAAATACGTTATTCTAACAAAACTTCCAAATTTCCTCTCAGTGTAGTCTAACATTAAAAATAAAATGGCAATCAACTATTTTTCTTATACAAGAAAAGGAAAAGTGAGACAACTAACCAACTTCGATTGTGTTTAAATTTGTGCAAATCTAAATTAATGCAGAACAATTAATTTCAACCAATTCTTTGAAAAGTTTTTCGATATTTTTTTTTGTTTTACATTGTGCAAGGTAAAAATGGATCCAATTCATGAACTCAATACATTTTATTTAAAAAATTGATCTAAATTTGATTCAATTTGTTATTTACCTATTATGATTCAATCCGTTTAACATATAAAGTGATTCAATCAAACTCTGACCCATTTGTAATTTGTTTATCTTACCGGTAATTTTATAACTTTTATATAATATAAATTACGAAAATAATTTTTTTATAGGTTATGAATGCATCTTTATATTTTTAATGAATTTTTTTAAAATAATGCATATAACTCGAGTTGTTTGACTTGATTAGTTTGGATCATGACTCATTTAACAATAACCTACTTGAATTATGATCCAATTCAATCCATTTATGACCTGTAATTTTTTTACCTTATGATCTAATATGTCATTACCCAACTTAGATGCTATGAATATTTATGATAATGAAAAAAAATCTCAAATAACATAATGAAATAAGAATAAAAAAACCTTAAAGGTAATTTTCATCCATGATAATCGAACTTTTAGCGTATATCTAAGTAGTCATTGAACTTTAATTTGTATCTCAAAACTCCTTCATTTTTAAGTATAGTATCTAAAAAATCCACGACACCAACTACTGCTAGTAAAAGTACAAAAATTGCACTTGCGATCCTTAAATTTTGTTTTGTATATCTATTTAGTACCTAAACTTTAGGTTGACCCAAATTTAAGTAAAGGTCATTAAACATGATCATCTGAAAAGACAAAAAGGCTTTAAAGAATCTACTGATTCTTGAAAAAATACCTATAAACATAGAAGGACAAATAGAGAGCTCAAACTCTAATAACCAATTAAGGTTATCACTGTTGAAAATTTTGAAAGACGAGGTAAATAGGTTCATTGAGTATTACCATACTATAGAAAGTGTCGAAAGTACACCAAAAGCTAAACAAGCTTTAGCAAGTGAGGTGGAAAAATTGGTGAATTAAAGGCTTGATGCAGTCGAAAGAAAGTGTAGATTGAAAAAAAAATCTAAGGGATCTAAAGGAGAGGATCTAAAATATGGTTGAAAAAATTAAGAAAAGAAAAAATGGTTCCTTTTATTTTAGATCCTAAAAAGAAAATAGTCAATATGGACAATTCCAATTTGGCTCAAGACTTTAGAAAAATTTTAAGTCTAGTAGATAAAGCTCCTATGCACATTGATAATAGAATTTTTAATTAGTTTTTAACTACGAAAAGAGCTTTGTACAAATCCAACTATTTTCACAGGATGAAAGAAGAACTCATACACAAGGAAAACCCTTTGAGGCCAGTAATAAGGCCCACAGATTTTTTCAATCTAAATCATGAAAAAAATGCATCTAAAAGAATAGATGAATAGGTTACTATGATTAGGTTTGTAGTAAAGTCTAGAAGCTTTATCTTAAAATAAGTATACGAATTTTGTAAAGCCACCATAGTAGGAAATGCACAAAAGTACTGGAACATGTTAGTAGAAAATAACAAATATAACATATGAAATAGATAAAGAATTGCTAACAGATGGTGTGATTGCTATAATAGTAGACATTTTGAAAAGAGAATTTTAAGGGTTCTCTTTTTTAATAGAATCCATAGAACAAGAGCAATTTTGAATGACTTTAATAAAACTACAAATCTATAAAGTGTTATTTTGAGAACTATGTATGTGAGTTCCCAAAATATTATTACAATCTTGATTTGCAACTCAAAATTACACATCATAAATATTTTTTGCTAAGCTTCCAAAGTTGTGGCCTAAAATAGCCAAAACAACTTATCAACTGCTCTTAAATAAAGACAAAGTGTAAATGGTATATGAGGAAAGATATAAGCGGTGAAATATGTCATGAGAAAGGCATGTACAGAGCTTCAAGTAAGGCAAAATGAAAACGTCTTCCTTAATAGGGAAGAGATTGATAAAAACTCTAGAGGTGATCTTTTTGATGATTACTCTCAAGATGATCTTCTCGATGATAACCGAGAGTGGAATACTTTGAGAGAACCATTTAGTAAATATGATTTTAAAGTAAAATATTCAGCATTAGAATTGACTAGAAATCCCATATCATCCTATGAAGATTCCCAAAGAGAATCAGATTAGGAATCTATTAACGAAAGTTACAAAAAAATATGCAAAGGAATTTGATCAAACAATTAATTGAATACTTCAGGATAAAAAGACCTAGTATTTTTCACAAAATATCGAAGGTCTTGGTCTTTCATAAGATGGATCTATTTTATGTATAGGTTTAAAAAGAAGAATTATGAAGAAAGACTTCCAACAACTTGAATATTTTATAGATGAAGCTGTCTCCTATATCTAGAAGTTAGAAAAACAACTTGATTTGTGCTTTACAGAGGAAAAAGAATTTCTCTTAAAGGTTTCGAAAAGGAGAAGGATTATTGAACAATTGACTTAACTACTTCCAAATGATGTGTGTTATACCATCAAGAATAAGACAATTGACTTGATAGATCTCCCTTTGCAAGAATATTCTATGTTGCACCCCTACATACATTAGCAATCATATGGAAAACCAATTTTAAGACTCAGTACAGACATGGTTGTTGAATGTATTTTTTTCATAGAAGTAGGATTGGCAGAAACCATTGAAGTAGATGTAGAAGATGTTTTTCAATGTTCATCACTCCCATAGATTTTACAAGTAGCAATTAACATAGTAAAATATTTAAATCTGGTAAAATTATACAAAATTGTCTCTTTTCAGTTTTAAGTACAGTCATGGAATATGAAAAGGACGATAGAATATTTTATTCTTATCAAATATGAAATGTACATCTTATTCTAGCACAGGATCTTGTTGAACCACAAAAGGTTAATACTTAAATTTAAAATTTGAGTGGAAAAATATAACGAAACAAAGATTATTAAACGAAGCATTGCAAATTGAGTTTCTCAAATCCATGCTTGAAGAAGTAGTTCTCAGTCAAGACAAAGTTATTCTTAGAGATAGAAGGTTTTTTTGTAATAATACCAGTCAAAATCTTTTAGTTAATGCCCCAATCTAAGGAATGGTAAAAGGATAAAAAAGAGCATAGGAACTTCTTCTGAGGTTGAGAGACAAGAGTCTTAGCATGGGATTCAAATCCAAAACCCACAAGATATGGGAGAAGGTGGCAAAAAGCAATGAAAGATGCCTTTGAGAAAAAGATGTAAAAATGGCTCAGGCATAGGAAGATAATGATCTAAATTGGGACATCTGGATCAGAGAATATTAATGGAATAATGTATCATCAATGATGTCAGCATAAATAATTAAAGCATTAAATCAATTTGAAGACTCTAAAAAGATAAAACGACATCCACTGTTTGTCACTTAAGTCATCTTATCTATAAAGATTCCTGTAAATTATTATACTTTGCTGATAACAATACCAAAAACACTAGCTATCACTTTAATTTGTTTGTTTTTAATTATTGTGACTTTTGAGCCGGCAAACAGTACCAAAGGCGTAAGCTCTTATATCTATAAATACCTTTCAGCATTTCATTGCTAGAAGAGCAAAAATAAAATTAGAACTTCCTTATATGAGTTCTTAAAACATTTCTAAGAAAATTTTGCTACTATATACTTTCATAATCTCTAAAAAGGTCTGAGAGAAAGAGTGTTGCTGTAAGACTTGCTAAAGAGTGAGAAATGGCAGTTATATCATAAGATATCCTTCATACCTTCAAGGTGTCTCCGAGGACAAGAGTTGAACAAAACTGAAGTATTCACAGAAACTTGGTAGACCTTGGTTCATGAGTAAGGTATATGTTATTGTCATAAGTAATGATTATTCACTTAGTTCATTGGCACAAAAATTAAATTAGTAGAAATATTGAAAGTGTTGTGCAAAAACTGTGCTTAATAGACTAAACTAATAGGAACGAAGTGTTATATCTTAAAAGGGAATTAGTGTCCAATAGTCGATAAATTGTTGTGATACATGTAACTAATCAAACGAACAATGTGATTGTAGATAGCATACATGGTCTTTAGCTTTATTTAATATTATTATTAAATTTTTCAATCACTTATTAATAGAAAATAATTTTTAATGTCCAAAAATTGTCATTTCCTGATTGTCTACATCTAGATCACAAAGTAGACAACGATTCAACAACATGATTGTTAAATACTATTATTGATTATTTTAATTCTTCAAAATGAGTCTTTTGAAAAATTTATTATATCTATAAAAAAAAAATTCAAATCGTTTAGAAGAATTGACTTTAAGGTAGATAGAACTATTAGATTTTATTGCGAGTTCTCAATACTAAAATAAGTACAAGAAGTTAAAAGAAGTAAGAAATAAAAGATTTTACTCTTAAAAATAATTTTAGATCTCTTAAATAGCTTTATAATTTTGTCAAAAAAAGTTCAGAGTATTTTCAAATATTTTGGTGTAGAGCAAACTTATAATAGCTAAAATATTTTAGATATGAAACAAATGGTTTAGCGTGTGATTAAAAAGAAAAAAAATTAAAAGTATTATAATAGGTCACGAAAAATTTTTAATTAAAAAATTCTACATTTAAAGAGTTTCTAAAAAAAAAATTAAGTTCTAAATAAAAAAATAAAATTGAGGCGCAAAAAATAGGTAGGCAGCTATTGATGCAAATTACCCTAAGCATCAATGAAAGGCCCTGTCTTCCAAACCATTAGCAGCTATGCGATGATCGATGTCTTCTATTAATTATTCAGTTTTTCACGGACGCATGCAACGGTAAAGAAACCGCCATGGATTGCCAAGACACTTCTAAATCCGCAGGTATAGCTGCTGTTGAGTTCAAGATTAATCTCTTTCTTTAGGGTTTTCAATTTACGCCATCAGATTATTATTTTATGGCTTTTTTTCAAGTAGGTGGAGAAGAGAACAAGGGAAAGCCGATCGTGGTGCTATTAGTAGGCGCACCGGGCAGTGGAAAGTCCACTTTTTGCGAGAACGTCATGCATTCCTCTTCTCGATCTTGGGCTCGCATATCTCAGGTCTATCTTTTCTTCATTCCGTTTCTACGGTTTACATGTTTGTTGAAATGCTTCTTGGGATTCAAGTTCAGTTGGCCGTTGAAGGAATGGCATTGATGATTTGTCATTTTTTTAACCCCTCAATTTGTTGCTTTGATTACTAAATTTTCATATCAACGCACTGTTTTTGGAGGACATCTATGCTGCATCCCTCCAACGGTGCATCCCCTTTATTGCCCGATAAGGGGATGCACCTTAAGTTGAGCCCTGTTTTCGAACCAAACTACTATCATTTCACTATATGTACTGATTAGTAGGACCACATTGCAATATTGGGTTTCGATCGCGACTGTTGTGGATTTTGTTTTGGCTTGCAGGATACTATTAATAATGGGAAAGCTGGAACCAAGCCTCAATGCCTAAAGAGTGCAGCCGCGGCATTGAAGGAAGGTAAAAGTGTATTCATTGACAGATGCAATCTGGACAAGGAACAGCGTGCAGAGTTTGTGAAACTTGGTGATTCGCAGATAGATGTGCATGCTGTGGTGCTTGACCTTCCTGCCCAGCTTTGTATATCTCGTTCTGTGAAACGCACTGGTCATGAAGGAAATTTGCAAGGTGGAAAGGCTGCTGCTGTTGTTAACAGAATGCTGCAAAAGAAAGAATTACCTAAGCTTTCTGAAGGGTTTTCTCGGATCATGTTTTGCCAGAGTGAAAGTGATGTTGAAGCTGCAGTTAACACTTACGCTGCACTTGGTCCAGTAGATACACTTCCAAGGGGTTCATTTGGACAGAAGAACCCGGATTCCAAAGTCCAACTTGGTATTATGAAATTCCTTAAGAAAGTAGATGTTCCTTCCAGTGCAGCACCAAATTCTGGTGGTGGTGAAGAGTCTGCAAGTCCTCAACTTAGTGACAAAAATGATCCTTGCCATGAAGGGCCACCTGCTGCTTGTGAAGGGGTGAAAGAAAATGACAACGTGTCTAAAGGCACCATTAACCACGGTGTTCCCCTTGACGGCATGCCCACCCTTGCGTTTCCATCTATTTCAACAGCAGATTTCCAGTTCAACAATGAGAAGGCTTCTGATATCATTGTTGAAAAAGTTGAAGAATTTGTGAACAAGCTGGGGAATGCCAGGCTTGTTCTTGTGGACTTGACTCATGGATCTAAGATTTTGGCTTTGGTTAGAAAAAAAGCTGCACAAAGGAACATTGACACAAAAAAATTCTTCACATTTGTAGGAGACATAACTCAGCTTCATTCCCAGGGAGGTTTGCACTGCAATGTAATAGCTAATGCTGCCAACTGGTAAGCTTTATAATTTACCTCTATTTATGCAGGTGAATATTCCTTTTTATTTCTTCTTCTTCTTCTTTTTTTTTTTATTAAGGAAGACAAATATTGTGCACGGCACTTTACAAAAAATGTTAGATCTGAACATTTTTTTCGGAAATATTTTGTTAGAACTCCACTGCAGTAAAGAAGTAACATAATGGCTGAGAAATGGCTTTCTGAAGGGTTTATTAGAACCCCACTGCAAGCCATTATGTTACTTCTGAACATTTTTGTCGGATATATTTTGTTCATCTATGAGTTTGATGCAATGATTTTTTTAGTTTACCACGTGGGATATGTTTGTTGAAAGTTGAAGCATTATTATAGTACAGTTTGGATGATTCATTTCAACTTCATGAAGACATCTATATCTGTTATTGCAGTATCTAATAAACTTTTATGCTTATTTTTTCTGAGTTGTGGGTGTTCTTTGTATGTGAAATTGCTTATTTTTCTTGGGACCATTATTATGGTGATTATGATATTAATCCTGCAGGCGACTGAAACCCGGAGGTGGAGGTGTCAATGCTGCAATTTTCAGTGCTGCTGGTCCAGCTCTGGAGGAAGCAACCCTGGAAAGATCAACATCGCTTCTCCCAGGGCATGCTCTGGTGGTTCCCCTTCCTTCAAATTCTCCCTTGTATGGTAGGGAAGGAGTAACCCACGTCATACACGTTCTGGGCCCAAATATGAACCCCCGAAGACCAAATTGCCTTAATAATGACTACACCAAAGGGTGCAAAATTCTTCGTGATGCTTACACATCACTTTTCAATGGTTTTGTCTCTATTGTGTTGAACCAAGCAAAGTTACTGACTAGCGAGAGCAAAGATCTTGCATTGGAGACATTATTTCTAGACACCTTGCATGGTGGCCTTGGAAATAATTTGACAAATGGTGATCAAAAGACTAAAAGAGAGGGTGATCGTGTCTCTGAGCAAAGCAAAAAGTGGAAGGGGACTCAGAATGAAATTGGTGCTGATAGTACTGCCTCAGGCTCTGCATATGAAATGGTGCATGAAGGCAATAGTCGGATTGATGGATCTTCAAAGAGCTGGAGCTCATGGGCTCAAGCGCTATACCAGATTGCAAGGCATCCTGAGAAGCACAAGGATGAGTTGCTGGAGATATTAGATGATGTTGTTGTATTAAATGATCTTTACCCTAAGGTAATCTGGCCTCTTCAATCTTTTTGTTACTTTTTCATTATGACTATATTGCTGTTGTTGGATTCTTATTTATCAAGTATTGGCATTATGTTTTGCAGGCACAAAAGCATCTTCTAGTCTTAGCACGATGTGAAGGTCTTGATAGCCTAGCTGATGTGCGTCATGAACACCTGCAGTTAGTAATGATCATGCATGCTGTGGGCTTAAAATGGGCAGAAAAATTCTTGCATGAGGATTCATCAAAGGTCTTCCGCCTTGGATATCACTCGGTATGCAATGTTTATGCTTCAGCTCTTTACGCAAATTTCATTCATTTTGTTTTCCAGTTTCGTTATGGAACTTGAGCACCATTGACTCTGTTGCAACACTTAATTCCAGATTTCCTGCTCTTGAAAATGGTAACATAATAGGCAGTTTCTTAGGAATAATAATTGAGTGAGGCTTCGAGCAGCAAAAAGAAATTCAGATGAGGGGCTGATGTCCCCCATTTATTCCTAGAATTATTATTAGAAATCAGATTTTATGCATATTTGAAAAACAAACAGTTTGATTTCTGATACTCTTAGTTGGTGAGGAAAATAAAACAATTACTTTCAAAAATAAACAAGTTCTTGCTTATGTGCACAAGGCAATTTTTCACACACACACACACACACAGAAACAAGACAAAATCAAGATGGGGTGGAGGTGGCCTAAAAACTTTTTGCCTAGCCTCCTTTGGCATTGTAGCTTGCCTCCTCAAACTCAGGTTAGTTAAGATTTTGATGAAGGTCAAGTTACCATCTGTAGTTTCTCTCTCAGTTTGGCAATGACACCATTATCTTGAGGTCTATAGCATACTGATGATCCGAAAATGGAAAGCTTAATTTTGAATAGTTATGGATAATGACTAAGATTGGACCAAATTTGAGAGGTTGGTTAATCAATAAGTCATTTTTCCAACAATAAATCGGTGATGGAATAAACATATGATATTCTTTCCAGTTTGTTTCATTACATTATGATTTTTACCATGGAGTTGTGTTTGTGAATCCTGGCCTTTCTTGTACATTATGGACCCCAACACCCACAACCTGTTTCCTTATATACTGTATTACTTTTGGTTGCACTTTTGTGCTTATGCCCAATTTGACTGCTTAAAATATAGAAATAGTAAGAACCAAAAAGGAGGATTTTCCAACATGCATTATGGATGTCCTTGCAGGCTCCTTCCATGCGCCAGCTTCACTTGCATGTTATAAGCCAGGATTTCGACTCGAGCCATCTGAAGAACAAAAAACACTGGAACTCCTTCAATACAGCCTTTTTTAGAGATTCAGTTGATGTAATTGAAGAAATCAGGAATCATGGGAAGGCAACATTAAATGACAACGAGAGGCATTTGTTAATGGAGTTGCGTTGCCACCGATGTAGAAGTGCACACCCTAACATACCCAGACTGAAATCACATATTAGCAATTGCAAAGAGCCCTTTCCTTCCTTCCTGCTCAACAATGGCCGTCTAGTTCTCCCTCAAAAATAACACTGCCTGGACTCTTAGGTCTCTATGAACAGTGCCTTGTCAAAATTTTTTGTTGTATATAAATTTTCCTTTGTTTTGCTCCCAGAAGATAGAGAGGAATAGTTTTCGCTGGCTACTCGAGCAATGTAGGGAAATCAGTTTGTCATTACATCTGTTCTGTGTGTTTTAAGCTGCAGATAGGCCTTTGGCGAGAAGACAACTTCTACCCAAGAACAAAGCCTCTTCTTCCGCAGGACCACAGCATCCAGTTTGTGGTTGTAAATTCGCCTTGATCTGAGCATCATGTGCTTGATGTATTTTCAGCCAAAACTTATTTGTGGTCAAGTTGAGATCTTTTGTTCCATATGGTTGTTGCCTGGATCTATGGACAAGCAGGTCGTTCGTTGAGCAGAGTACATCTCTGTCGGATTTTTAATCCAAGCATCATGTCCTAGATTTGCCTGATTCCAATTGGGTGGGGGCTCTAGTTTAGGGGGAAATTAAATATTTAGTCATATCGGATGGCTGAGCTATGATAATTTGGTAGAAATAGAATAGGTAATCCCCCGAAATTCTCGTGGTCGCCGTCAATCGTTAGGTACGAAGTCTTCTGGTTGGTACCTGACTTAGCATAGAATTTTTGCACCGAGATTTTCTGTTTTCGAACGTAGCTTATATTGAGATGAGTAGTCTGATTTGACCAATTTTTTATCCAATGGTAAAAAATGCTGAGTGGCATATGTAGTACTCCATTTTAAGCATTTCATTTGAGTAAAAAAAGAAGTATTTTATGTAATTTTTTCATAAATTTATCCCGAGGCTCAGATCACGACAAAGAAAAAAAGAAAGTTGAAAATTGGTGTTCCAAGATGAAGACGAAAAAGTCGATGGCGTGTCCTTGGAGTGGGGAGCAGAAGACTATATAAACGCCATTAGAGTGAGACTTTCGGCCGTTGACTTGTTAATTTGCAGTTGGAATTCGTTTGTCCCGAGTGATTTACTTTAAAAATAATTTGTAAATCAAATTATTTCAAATATATTTAATGATCTATAACTGTTTCTATTATCTGAAAACAGTAAAAGATTTTACTTAAATATGCTGTTGAAAGTATGGTTCAAAAAAAATCCAATTCAACTAAATTTGATCTCACCTGTAATTCAACACTTCATTGAATAATTGTTATTTGTCACATTCCCCTTCCAATTTTTAACTTATGAGAACCAGAATTCAATGATTTTGATTTTTTCAAAATAAATAAATAATAAAATGAAAAAATTTGTAGTCCGTTGATTTTTTTTTTATCTTTATACAAGGACTGAATAGTCGCTACCAATTCTATTAATATTAACTAATTGACAATTTCCAACATATTTTCATTTTAATAAATTATCAATTTAAAGTAAAAGAGATGCGTGAAAACAGAAAGAAAAAAGAAATTAAAATTGCGACCATAAAAATGAAAGATACATAAATAAAATAAAATTTCAAAAAAAATCCAATTCGACTAAATTTGATCTCACCTGTAATTCAACACTTCATTGAATAATTGTTATTTGTCACATTCCCCTTCCAATTTTAACTTATGAGAACCAGAATTCAATGATTTTGATTTTTCAAAATAAATAAATCATAAAATGAAAAAATTTGTAGTCCGTTGATTTTTTTTTTTTATCTTTATACAAGGACTGAATAGTCGCTACCAATTCTATTAATATTAACTAATTGACAATTTATGACGTATTTTCATTTTAATAAATTATCAATTTAAAGCAAAAGAGATGCGTGAAAACAGAAAGGAAAAAAAAAATTAAAATTGCGACCATAAAAATGAAAGATACATAAATAAAATAAAATTTCAACTTTTCAGTGAAATGAAATAAATAAGATTCTCACTACACTTGTAGCCTCTTGTACATGCTCAAATATTTCACTTGTTTTCTCACTTACTGTAACTTTTTTTTAACTAGCCTCTTTATAAAATCATTTTTTTTTCACCAAACTCCTTTTCGCAGTCCATATCCACTTCATAACAAGGTAGTAAGAATAATAAAAAAAAGGGGATAAGTTCATAAAATTGAACATGAAAAAAATGAACAAGTAGTATAAAATATAGATAAGTATCTAAGAATATAGATGTATTAAGCTTAAATAAAATGTAATCCATGATTATTATTTTTTAAATATATAGTATTTTTTATTATCATTTTCATTTTTATTCATCCTTTTAAAGTAGAGTGCTATTTTAATATACGTACATTAACTAATCATGCACCACACACGTAATTTACAACTTTAAAAAAATAGCTTTAAATCTACCTAAATCTAATCCATAAATTTTTTCAGTAACTATTAGTAGATTTAAAAAAAATACTTGTATAAATCCAATTAATCAACCTTTATGTTAAACCTTAAGTAAAACGTGATTTGTTTTTTGTTTCTTGGTAGTTGCAATTTTCTGTTATAGCTGTAACAGTCACACTAATCAGTTATAGCTAGTGTCACAAGTGCATGTAGGCCATTGGCCATAGGATTGGTTTCAATTACATAGAAGGCAATATATATATTACTGTTGATGTAATTGAACAAAGTTTAATCTTCTCTCTGCATAATTCTTCAATACTGTTCATTTTCTCAAGCTTCTTTGAAAGTTATTTTTTTGCATTCTTCAAGTGCTTTCAACATGGTATCAAAGCTCATATTTGAATTGATCTGAATGAGTCTAGATCATAGGAAGATAGCCTTATCTTTTATCAATTAAGTTCTCTCTAATACCTTAATCATTCTTCGATCTTTTCTCTTCATTTCTGTAAGTGTTAGAAATGGTTAATGCCTCTGGACCTAGTTCTAGTTATTGTGAGGCACTTGGCAATTACAATAAGAATAAGGCTAGAGATAGTAGTAATATTCTCTCTACATAATTCTTTAATATTGTTCATTCTCTCAAGCTTCCTTGATAGTTATTTTTCTGCATTCTTTAAGTGCTTTCAACATGGTATCAAAGCTCAGATCTAAATCGATTTGAATATGTCTAGATCACAGGAAGATAGTCTTATCTTCTATTAGCTAAGTTCTCTCTAATACCTTAATCCTTCTTCGATTTTTTTCTGTTAATTTTTGTAAGTGTTAGATATGGTTAATGTCTCTGGATCTAGTTCTAGTTATCATAAGGCACTTGGCAATTACAATAAGATGAGGCTAAAGTTGCAGTAAATGATTCTTTATCGGTACATGCATAAGATCATCTCGAAATGGTTCTAGTGACATTACCCATGAATGGAACGAATTTTTTGAGTTGGAGTAGGTCAATTAAGATAGCACTAGATGCAAAAATGAAACTAGGATTCATTGATGGATCTATTGTGGAGCTTAGTGAGAATGATCCAAGTTTTAGACAGTGAAGAAGAGCTAACAGCATCGTAATATCATGGATCTTAAACTCCTTTTATAAGGATATACTTCGAGTATTCATGTATGCAAAAAATGCAAGGGAGTTATGGATTGAGTTGGAACAGAGGTATGGCCAATGTAATGGACCAATGTTATATCATATTAAAAGATAAATAAGCTCAATTTCACAAGGAACCTCTACATTAGCTGCTTATTTTAACAAGCTTAAAGCTCTATGGGATGAATTAGCACATTTTCAAACCATGCCTCGTTGTGTATGTAGATGTATATATGAAAACATTCCATTTGTAAAGGAAACTCAATCATCAGATATGTTGAATCAATTCTTAATGGGACTTAATGATAGCTATGATTCTGTAAGGAACCAAATACTGGTAATGGATCTACTTCTAAACATTAATAGAGCATACTCTTGGTTCAAAGAGTTAAATCCCAAAGAGATACATAAATTGATTTCACATATCCAAAAGCAGGTGCAATGATACAAGGAATTTTAACAATAGGAATAAAGGGAGCAATAGAAATGGTTATAAGAAGAAGAATGAAAGACATTGTGATTTCTCTAACAATAGGGGACATACTAAAGATACTTGTTTTAAGTTGCATGGAGTGCCAAATTGGTATAAACAACTCAAAGAACAGAAAGCTATTGGAGGGGGTTATAGTACAAACACATAAAAAAGGATAGCAACTAATGTGTTTGAACAGTAGAATAGTCCTATTGAATTTGAAGCAGAGGATGGAAAGTTAAATGCCAACTAGAACATTGCAATCTCAAATATAATCAAACAAGAGATTGCAAAATATATGAAAGGAAAGATGGTCCCTGATGCAGAACAAGTGTAATTTGCAAATACAGTAGAACATAACATTGAATATGTAGGTATCACTCTTAACTATACTTATGCTTGCTCGAAACTTATTCAATCATGAAACTAGATAATTGATACTAGTACATCTAGCTATATGTGTAATGACTTAAATATTCTAATCAATTCTGTTAAGCCAAGTACCTGATGGATGCATTTCACCCGTTTGTCATATAGGGTAAGTCAAACTTGCACATAATTTGACCCTTGAAAATGTTTTTCATATCCCCGCATTCCATTATAATCTAATGTCTATTCATAAGCTCTACAAATAATCTCATATTTCTTTTACTTTCTTTACAACACAATGTGTTCCACAGGACTAGAGGACTAAACAGTTGCTAGCAATTGGTAGGGTCATTGAAAATCTATATGTTTTAGATGATAGTTCTTTTCTTTGTAATAAAATTTCCTGTATTTATATTCCTGCTCACAAAATGAATAATTCTTTCATTCTCTGTAATCTTGTCAATTCAGATACATGTGAATGTAAGATTTTCCTTTGTAACAAAGATACTAGGTTAGGAATGAACATGAACACTATAAATGCATGTAAACAAGCTACTAGCAATACTAAGTCAACTTCCTTTGAAGCTTGGCATAAAAAATTTGGACACCTATCTAGAAGCACAATGCAACATTTAGAGTTCATGGAAAATGTACATGCTAAGTGTGAATCACCATGTGATATATGCCACTATTTTAAACAACATACGTTACCATTCCAGAATAGTTCTATTCATACTTCAGCTATTTTTTAGCTAATACATGTTGATTTATGGAGACCTTATAAGACATCAACATTAATAGATGGACTTTACTTCTTAACTATAGTTGATGACTATAGTGTACATGGATCTCTTTGATGCCTCATAAGAATCATACAATTTTTTTATTACCAAAGTTTTTTAATAGGGTGATGACACAATTTCAAACTAGGATCAAAGTAATTAGGTCTAACAATAGAAGTGAGTTCATTAATACTCAATGCAATTAGTTGTTTTAGAAAGAGGAATAGTTCATCAAAGATCATATCCTTATAATCCTCAACAGAATGGTGTGGTTGAAAGGAAACATAGGCAACTTATACAAATAGCTAGTGCTTTGATGTTTCAAGCTAAACTACCACAAATTTTGGAGTGAATCAATATTAACTACAGCATATCTTATAAATAGGATACCAAGTTCTGTTTTACAGTGGAGATCACCATATGAAATCCTGTATAAGTCAAAACTAGACTATAGTCGCCTTAAAACTTTTGGGTGATTGTGTTTTGCCATAGATACAACACCA
>CANXYI011949602.1:0-10860 GCA_948208565.1 Hura crepitans
AAGATTTATAAGATATTGGATAAAGATTGACAAAATTGTGTATATCTCTATACATAAAACTGAACAGTGTCCAACTCAAAATGAAGATAAAAGAAACTTAAAGGAGAAAAGGTAAAGAAGATCAGAAACCATTTCAATATCCTCTCTTTCTTCCTTCAAGACACCCATAAGTACAGGAAATCCTGCATGAAGTAAATCAGTAAAGCAAATACAACCAAATGAGTGAGATAAAACCACATTTACTGTACAAAACAGGAAAAGAAACATCTACCCATTGCTCCAAATGCCAACTGTGCAGCATGACTTTCTGCCACAACAGATTGAAGCTGAACCATGGAAGTTCTTCTGTCCTCAGCAAGGACACCATTGCTTATCCGATCAAGCAAACGTTCCACATACCTTTCAATACAAGTCATAAAGAAGGTAAGTTCTATTAATCACACAAAGTAAATGTAATAAATGAAAATGTCTTTCACCAAAATGGATGGAAATACAACACTATCAACAACAAATATGACAATTAAAGAAAAAACTTCAGAATAGTTTGTCCAAAATATGTCCCGGTATGAAGAAGAAAAATCCCCAATGAAGCATGCATATAATTTCTGATGTATATCAAGCTAAAAAAAAGTTTTCAGTCTAAAGGATAAATTATTGCGATAAGAAATCAGTACGCCCAAATAGCTGCACAAAGAAACAGAATGATTGAGCTTTATACCGACAATCAATCTCCTAAAGTCCAATATGTGAACAACAGTTGCACATGCACAAGAAAGTAACAACAAATATACAACAACTAGTCAAAAGCTCGTGCTGCATACGAAACGCCAAAAAAAAAATAGAATTTATATTTTCACATTTATATTTAATAAAGTAATAAAAAATTAAATTGATATTCCAATTCATTGAATGCTCAATAGATGTCCTATCTCTAGCAAATCTATAAATAAAAATTTGATTGAGAAAAGCAAGAAGATTTAAAAACTTGGAAAAAAAATCAAGGAGAGAGCATTTTGACCGCATAATCTTAATTGCCATATGATTAAATCACAGAAACATAATTATAAATTTAACTGTCAGGTAATTTGAGTATTAACACATAAAGCACCAAATTAGAAATTAAATATAATAGATTTAATACAATAGTAAAATAATTTAAGGATTAACACATAAAGCACCAAATTAGAAATTAAATATAATAAATTTGATACAATAGTAAAAGAATAAACAAGCACAACAGATATAAGCATTGCTCAATTATTATGTTTAAGAATCGATGAAACCAAAAAAACTTTGAATTTAAGCAACTCAAATAAACTACACATTTCATTAACCCTCTATTTGGATGATTGTTTGCCATGATTTCATATTATATTATATGATATATTGCATTCTGATGTATCCTATCATGGGAACAATGTTTGGAAAGATTGTATGATTTGTCATTGTCTTAAAATCTTTTCTTGATGGATTTGATTGCTTGTATCGTTAAGTTATTGGGGTAAATGACTTAAATGCCCCTAATATAGAAAATATAAATTTACCAATAATTACTCTTTATAGTAATTTAACACAATCTATTTTTTATTTAATCGTTAATTATTCCTTATAAATTTATTTATTACAATTCAACATTTAATATTTTTAAGGTAAATAAATTCATACAAATCATATAAATGCAATGTTGGAGTTGGAAATGGAAGACAACACAACTCTCATACAAATCATACAAATTCATCATATTTAATATTAATGAAAGAAAATAATAATAATAAGCAAAAAAAAATGTTTGGAAATGGACAGTGTTGAAATTGTTGGGGAAGGAAAGAGATGTGGGGACAAAATGGAAGGTAGCTGGGGATAAAATAGGCATTTTTAATTTTAATCAGGTCAAAATTGGGGGGAAAAAAAGGAGGAAACCTAAAATCACCAAATTGGTTGTTACAAAAAACTCTCATTTTCATTGCTATCTAACAACCAAATTTAACAATCCACACCAATACAATTACAAGAACAACGCTCCTAAACATTGTTATAGGTATAACAATACATTATGAAATAATTGTTAACAACCAAACAAATAGGGTGTAAAAGAATCAGTGTTTCATAGCCATATTCTTTCCCTATCATATCTAGTTTCTAACTAATATTACATTTGTGCATTGTGCTAATCCACAATTGAAATAAATTTTCCAATTTAAAAATCAATCATATATTTATATATCATTATTGAACCAATCTTATGCTACACTTCTTATGTATTTAACAAACAGCTCAGTATATTATTCAATATAATAATTATAAGAAGCATTCTAAAATTGCAAGCAAACAATAGAACCAATTTAAAATACTGCCTCGTCCCCGGGGAAAAATGAAAAATAAAAAAAATAAAATATTACTCTCGGAGAAGACATGCAAAAAAAAAATTCCAAGAAGATTTTTAGTTGTAGAAAAGACAGGTTTCTGTCTGATATTTTTATTGTTTCTCTTTGTTTCTTATTGTAGCAATAACAAAGAATAAGAATTATTCTAGAAAAATATTAAAAAAAAGAAAAGAGAAGAAAAGAAAATTTGACTTTGTTTCTACTTCATTGTACAAGGTGGAAGAAAAAATGAGCATAGAGTAACTTCTTGAAGCAACAGGCTTCGTAGTTAGAACACTATCCATGTAGTCCAAATAAACAAATATTTTGCGTGCAAAAATACTTATCCGTGATAAGGATAACAACTGAAACCAAAAGCCTTAAACTTAAAAATAGTTTGCACGAAAATAATGCAAAAGAAGCAACAAAAATAAGAAATTTAAGAGAAATGAAAGAAGAGAAATATATAAAGGGAGAACGAACTGGAATTAATTCACCCATGAATGTCAAACCAATAGAAATCTGACTTTAAATCCAATACAATTTTGCCATAGAGAAAAATTCTACATATATATATTTATAGGGAGGAAGAGTGAACAATAGCCATCATTGCTCTGAAATTCGTTAGAATAAAGAAATTGCTGTGTCTATTCTCCTTCACTTTGTTGAAGATAGAGGGGGAAAAAGGGAATGAAGTTAAGCTAGTTAAGCAACACAATCCCACATTCAAAAGCATGCTGCCATGCTCTACAACTGTAATTTTTTACTTAAACCTGTACAGAACTTGAATGTCTACTCTTTAGCCCATTAATATTATAAGAAAAGTAAAACAGATAAAAATAATAGAGATAGGTCTCTCATCTCAAACATGCTACTGATCATCAAGAGGGGGCAAAAAATGCTTCTTTTTAATCAATGTGAGAATACTCATTCTTGATTTTCAAGCAGCAGAATGATTTGCAATATGGTTTGTTCCTCCAGATTTAATGATTCTTTTCCAAGTACCGATGATCTATTGAGCACGATTCTTGTAAGAGAGTAAAAAGAAGTGAGCGCCAATGAGAATGTATTAAAAAATACAGAACAGAATGAGATCAAGATATGAATCCTCCCTTTACCTTCTTCACATTTTTTGGTAGGCTTTGAAACAGGAAGCCAATTTGTATTGAAAATGGAATGTCCGAAGGAGAAAAGTGAAGGAGAAAGGGGACTAGTCTGTTTTTGGTGGAACCGATATGGAGAGAAAGAAAAAGTGAGAAGAAAGAGGCAGAAAGAAAAATTAATTAAAATTAACAGAACCGCAAATAGAGAAAAAAGGCAAGAAGACTTGATTTGTGTAAGAAAATTCCCTTTCTAAGCAATGCGATTTTAGGAAGGTCAGACAGATGAAAAGACAACCAGCAGCATTGATAATGAGAGATGTGGGTTACACTGGGAAATCGGAAAGTGAGAGGAGAATAGAGAAAATAGTTGACTTAAGTGCATAGGCCAAACAAATAAAAGAACAACAATGGAAATCCAGTTCTGCTAAACTGGGGGATATCAAAAAGAGCAACTTTATAGACAAGGTGTTAAAAAAAACCCATGTGAAGAATCTTGTAGCCATAAAAGACAATACAGTAAAATGAAGCACTGTTTGGCAGTTGCAGAAGTAAGTGAAAGGAAAAGAATCAAAAGAAAAGAATGAACTTAGAGAAGAGAGAACTATACAAAGAGAAATGATGGATTCAAAGTGTTAATCTAACGAATGGAGATCATTATAGTGGTTGTCAGTAGAAGGTTGAAGTGGTTGATACAAGGGATAGAGGCTTTAAAGGAAGCATATAAGAAAAGAAGGAAGCACATTTGTGAAGAGAGAGAGAGAATTTGCCAGGTGTCAATACTATTCATGCATCAGCTTCTATATAGATAATATATAATAGACTTCCCAAAACCATGATGAGATAAGAAACTGGAATTCATATACGAAAAATGGGATAAGATCTTCCAAATGCAGCAAGGAAGAATTTTCCTTTTGCAAACATCCAAGCAATATTAACCTTTATCAGTTTAGAGCAACAGAGTAAAAGGATCCATAAAACCAAACTGGACTAGATCTGGATTGAAGCTGAGTTAACTTTAAGCAACAGAATCATGAATAATTAAGAATGCAGTGGAAATAATTTACATGCGAAAGAAGTTGTTATAGGAAGCCCTGGGAGAAAAAAACTCTGAGAAAGCCATAACTTAGCTTTTAATAGAAGTTGAGATTATTTCATCATTCCATGAAAGTCAGGACTTGTATTTTTCTCTGGGGTAAAGGAAAATAGAAGAGATTAGCCTGTTGATATCCCAACTTCCTTTCTTGTCAAAAACTCAATTTCTCACTCTAACTACATAACTTCACCAATCAATACAGATAGTAGCAACTTTCAATGGGGGCAAAAAGAAACATTATTCAACCTCGAGACTGTCAGGAAACCCAAAAAAAGAAGAAAAAAGAAAGTTACCTGTCTTCATTAGAAGCAGAGTTCTCACTGCCAAACACAAGGCCAACCACCCCCTGCGACCAAAAAACTGATCAATCAGTTCCAAATCATGAATTAAATTGGAAGAACACAAACTAAAATCAAATATGAAGAAATTCATCCAAACGACAACAATAGTAATCAGCTCTAGGATGCGCATTACTATTACAATATTAAAGAAATGATTCTCATCTGCAGCAATCATCTAAAATTAAAATAAACGGAGAAAGGAAGGTAAAGAGAGACAAGATAACCTTGTAACGGGAAGCCAAATCCATATCAAAAACTCCTCGGTTGACCAAATTAAACGATTATTGTTGATAATTTCAGTGAAAATTTAGGATCCGCAGCAATGATACAGAATCATAAAAGGAGAAAATCGAATTTGTAGAACAGTAACTAATCAAAGATGACAGACTCAACAGCAACATCTGGCTGCCAGTGAGCTTGTAGCCCTTGTGGACATTTTAATAGGCTAAAGCCCACGAGCCCATTAATCTGTCTTCGGATTAAAAATTATTCTTTTTAGAGATTGAATTAAAAAATGGGCTTTTTTTTTTTTAAATAAGACACTGTAGGAAAGGAAAGGTAACATCTGAATCACTGTTCAACCTCTCAACAAGCGACAAAAATAATTATTTTTAAATTAAAATAAAGGAGTCACATTTTTTGTGAAATATTGTTACTGTGAATTATTACAAAATATTTTTATATTAATTATTTTTTTATAATAATTTTTCTATTAAATTTTACTTTTTCATCAAGTATTCATAAGATATAACAATAATAAAAAAAATAAATATTTCTTACTTCATTATATTTTCTTGTCTTATTCTGTTTATTTACAATACGTTATTAACACGATTAAATCTCTACCAAACAATTGAAAGCTAAGGTTATACAAGAATTAAGCGGTAAGTAAATCGAACCTTTTAAATCTGTAGAGAATAGGGGTGCTCATCCGGTCGGTTCAGTCTAGAATGGAACCAAAAACTGAAACTCCAAATTTTTCAGAACCGAACCGAAATTTTTACAAGGATCAAACCAAAAAATCGATATTTATATGGAACCAAATTAAAAAACCTAATTAATCAAAATTCTATATACTTTTTTATTTTTTTATATATAAAAGGCCTAAAACGACACCGTTTTAAAAAGTTTGGTTCTTTCAATTTTCGCTCTCTAAGAACCAAACCAAATCAATTAAATCGAAATTACACTAAATAACCGAACCGAAAAAAGCCAAATCAAATTGTCAATGGTTTGGTTTTTGGTTCCAATTCAGTTTTGAACAGCCCTAGTAGAGAACATAAAATAGTTCAAAATTGATCTATCGTCTAAAACTTTTTATAAATTTAATTGAATTAATTATGTTTTGTATTTAAGTTAAATATTTTAAATTATTTACATATTGACATATTATATTTTTGAAGAAGTGATTGAATGTTCTACATTAAACATTTTTTGCTAATCTTAAAAATAAAAAATAAAATGATTTACAGAAGTCAAGATTTTACCCTTTACAGCATTTTTTTTTGCCAAAGTGAATTTTTTATCTTTGCTTTTTTTGAATATAAATTCTTGCATTATTTTGTCATGAGCAATGTATTAATGATATGCATTTTGAAATTTATAGCATTTATATATTTTATATGAGCCCTTTTTAGTGGATAATATTTATGATTTATATTATTTAAAAGCTCATGAAGAGGTACAATGTTATTATTTGGATACAATTTATTATGAATATATTTAAACAAAATTTATTGATTTTTCAAAGATATTCAATGTCATAAATATTCACATTGAGACTAAAATAGGATGTATTGAATATTTTATATGACAATTTGTATCAAATAAGTACAATAGTCTTGAAAATTATTTAAATCTATTCTAATGTAAAGATTAATAAACTTAAAGTTTGCTTGAGATAATAATATTAGTAATAAATTTGAAAGTCTACCGATTGTTACTAATATTAGTAAAACCCGAAGTTTACTCATTGCTAGTAATATTAGTAAACACAAAGTTTACTCATTGCTATTAATATTAGTAAATCCGAAGTTTACTAATTGATATTAATATTAACAATCACTAAGTTATTTATTGTTATAAATTTTGTATGTAAACCTAAAGTTTACTTATTGACATAAATTTTATATGTAAACCTGAAGTTTAGTTATTGATAAAAATTTTGTATGATGAAAAATATGTTATTATCGTAAACCTAGAGCTTAAATAGACAACTAATTATATGGCATTGACCGGTTCAACCATCCCTAGTCAATTATAATGCATTAATTTAGAGAATTAATGTGTATAAAGAACCAGAAGATTCTATAGTTTAACAAATTCTGATGGTGCTATTTGTTCTTAAGAAATATTAAAATATCACTAGCTAATTAAAGGGATTGAATTCCTTTCAGTTTGGAATACATGACTTAATAAATGTGAGCCCACTATCTACCATGTGAACTATTCAAATTTTATGTGATTTGATAGATGCATCTATACAATGGTCACATGTGTGTTTGTTATAAACTCACAACCTGTAGTTTGTGAGATTACATAATAAGTACACAAATTCCAGATTATATGTTCAATATAGTTTTTCTTGATAATACTAGTGATGTTATATTACAGACTTCAAATTATTATTTTATATTAATGGAGGTTAAAAAGCCTATTATACATGTTTATATTCAAAATTCTAACAAAATTATTGAATATCTCCAATTAATTGCTAGATAGTTTTTATGAGAATAAACTTCCATTTTTATATGGGACCATGCATTATCTAATTAAAAATAATAAATTTTTTCTCATTATAATTGATGTTTGTCTGAAGATTGTAATTTTGATTGAAAGTTTTATAAATATTAGTTGAAGAGATAATCGGCTGAAAATAGAACAATAAAGACATTATCATAAACTAGAAGTTCAAAAGATCCTTATATTATAAATTAGAAGTTTCATATTGTGAAACAAAAGTTCAAAGAATCACCAATTATAATACAAAATGTATTTATTGATTTATAAAGACTTACTAAACCCATGTATAGCTGCTACAAAAACTTTCGATTAAAGAAATGTCCCAGTAGGACAATATGATGTAATGTAAATTAGTTAGTTCCAAAGAAATAAACCCTTGAGAAAGGAAATGAGCAAAAGTTAAGATTGATATATTTAGAGGCAGGTACTCTTGAATAAACCCAAGACATAACTAAATTTTAAAACCCCATAAATGGTTCAAGTACCTGAAAGTCACAAAGAGATCTCAATATATTATGTCACCAAAAAGGTATAGTCATCAATAATAGATCTGCATATAATATTGATGTTAATATTTTCAACAAAGTGAGGATCTTAAAACTAAATCCACCAATGGCAAATGAAAAGATGCAATTCAAGTAGAATTGCAATTCATATTGAAATGTGAATATTTTTTATCTATAGTCCAAATACTTAAATATGGATACCCGTTGGATGTATATTAATGTTATAGCATATTTTTATGACTCACTTAGTAGTGAATTTATGTGAAAATCCTTAAAGGATTTGTAATGCCTAAAGCATGTAAATATTCTCGAAAGTATACAAATTTCATATAATTTAGGTTATTTATACGAGATAAATCATAATTCATTGATGAATTAAATATTATTAAAACTCTAGAATAGTAAAAAGTTATTCATTGTTTAAGGAAAGATTTTGAAGAATGATAGATTTTAGAAATCAATGGTTATCTCGACTTGTAGATCGAGTATTTAAACCTTTTACAGCTAAGCGAATATGTATTTTTCAATTAATTAAGGATAGAAGTGGTTTCTTTCTACCTTATACTTTTTCTTGGTCCTAATGTACCGTATCTTATTAATTAATATTAATGCATTATATGCATACATAAGGTAACCATAAAATTATTAATTATAATTATATGTTATTTGGATAACTTTTAGTTGTATTCTTAATGTTTGAACTGCAACACTTGAGAATCGAGGTTTCATGAATAGTATCTCCTGAGGTAAGAATAGTATCTCCTAAATATCTGAGGCACCGTATAGTGACTGAGGGAGAGGCACTAGTCATAAAACTTTGATAGGCTTGAAAATGATGAAAATGAAATAATTAAAATTTTTAGTAGAACCAATAAATCATTTTAGGTTGAGAATGAGTGAATAGGGACTTTAGTTGGCACTGTGCTGAGAGAGTTCTAGGATGTGCCCAGATGGCCCTGAGAATACCATGAAGGTAAAAACTTTCAAAGAATCTAATGATGAATTAATTATAATTTTTTGAGGTCATTTAATATTTATTTGGCATTTCTTAATTACATGAGTGAACAGTTGACCTAGTTCCCTTTGGAATCTATTGAGAATTTTTGGCACTAGAAGTATGAATTTCGAAGGCATAGAATAATTATTTTAAATTTTTGAAGCTTAAAACAAAAATTGGATTAAAATGGACCATTGGATAGACATATAGCGCAATTCGAGTTGTCTAAGTGTTTAATATAAAAGGGGGTGGCATATGTGGGGTGTCACATATGCCAAAATACCTCACCATCATTTTCCTCCTTAGTGTGGTTGATGCCACTTTCTCTCTCTCTTCCCTCTCTTTTTTCTTCATTTTTTTCCTTAATTCAACATCAAATCCATCAAAATTTATATCAATATTTGCCTCAATGACTTCTTGAAGCTTCTCCCACTGATAGAATTTGAAGAGAGTGTTTAATTTGGGAGATATGAGAACTTGATAAATAGTGCCTAAAATGAGTAGAAGTGTTTTTTCTTAATTTTTATTTTTGGTTTAAGTAGTCTTAAGTAAGCCATGATTAGCCATGATAGTTTTAGATTTAGAGTTATGTAGGAATTTTTAGAATTTTTTAAAACCCTAAATGGTGTATATTTATAGGGAAAGAGAATAATATTGAAGGAGAGAAGTAAAGCAAGCCTTGAAGAGGTGGATACACATATGTATGTAAGATGGAGGTTAATGGCAATGAACATAAGTTATGCTTGTAGTGATGTAATTAAGAGAATTACTTAGTGTATTGGGATTGAATGGAATGCTAAGTGGTAGTGGTGATGAAACATTGTATTTATGTAAGTGAACTTGAGGTAACTTAGCTTGAATGTATGGGAATGAATACATGGAACTATAGGACTATAAGAATCGACTAAATGAATAATGTAACGATGTTCAAAATGCATCGTAAAAATTGGTTATGTGATGATGGCAATATACACGTAAATGGAATGACAATAAGTAAATGGCATGATCATATGCCAAATGACCTATAATGAGGAATAAAAATGGTAATTAATATTAGCCCATATTAGTTAAACACCCACTATATGGGTTAACTAGTCAACTAGGGAATTAGCAACTGCTAGGGGTTTTGGTTTATGTGGGCCATTGCCTATGTGTATAATATGACGGGTATAGCCGCCGAGGTTCTGCTATTGAGCTCTGCACACTTAGGTATTGAGAGATCTGCACAGACTGATCTCTACTATCTAAGGTCATTAGAGAAGTTCATATGGACTAACTCCAACCATCCTAGAGGTCAGTAACCAGGGTGTTAGTCAGTGAAGTTAAATAGATGGCACAGTAAGGTAGAAAAAGGATAGGTGACTCAATAGATGGGTAGCATCTCCTATCCGGTCCAATTATGGGTCGGGTAAAGGGTGTTACATTAGATGGTATTAGAGCAGGTTTAGGCGGTTCTAGGCATAGTGTACAGGAGTGCCATGGTCTAAGGTTCTATGTCAAGTAAAGCTATACTGTATGAGGCTGATTATCTATTTTTTGTAATGAGCCGCGATGAGTGAGCAGATCCTACCAAAATAGGGGGAATAGGTGGCAAGCCATGCACCGATAACAATACATGGACCTGGGGTGAGTTTGGCCACTCCAATGTCCAGTGATGTAGCACGTCAGGCATAGACATAGGCCTCGTTAGTGCTACTTCACCTGATTGTTAATTT
>CANXYI011949674.1:0-11993 GCA_948208565.1 Hura crepitans
TGAGCTGTTAAAATTATAGCTATCTATTTTTGAGTTTGCAATATTATAAAAAGTTAATCAGTAAAGAAATGGACACTATTTGAGGTTAAATAGCCCACTAGTTAGACACCCACTAGATGAATTGACCAGTCAACTTAGGGATCTTTAGCAGTTGCTACACTGTCTACCTTTCAGACAGCGGCGTATGTCCCCATTGAGGCTACTGTACTAGTCTATTGGATAGAAAACTTTCTACTCTTGCCACCTAATGCCAGATTTGATATTGCTGGTGTAGTGGCATAGGTCCCTGCGGGCTACTGCACTAGTTTATTGGATAGACCAGTCAGTTGGGTTGACACAGCCACTTCATCACTGATCATTTATATGATGTTGGTACAGTAGCGTAGGTTTCTAAGGGTCATTATACTAGTCTGTTAGGCAGACCAGCCTGCTGGGCAGACAACCCCTTGTTACTTGCACCTTAGGTACCAGAATTCAATTGAGTCATTGCAACAGCATAGGTCCAGAATGGAGACCATTGCACCAGTTTATTTTTCCCGTTAGATCCAGTGTTTGTCAAGGATGTCTCCTGAGTTAGGCCAGTTAAAATAATTAAATAAGATTAATAAATCCATATATGACTGTGAAACATGACAAATGGGCATTTTAGTAATTTTTCACTGATAATGAATAAAGGCTTAAAATGGCATAGTTTGAGCATCAAATGACTAATAATGACTAAACACATAAATTATATGGCTTGTAATGATTAATTGGATAATTACAGCCAGAGACACCCACCCTAGGGGTAAAAAGGTAATTATGCATGCTAATTCTTAAATTGAACCGGGATATCAGTATAGGATAAAAATATAAGTATAATGCATGGTTTAACTGTGGACATATTTTTAATGGTTGAATTCACCATTGAGTATTTTTATACTCAGTGTACCCGTTTCGATGTGCAGGTACCAAGATCAAGGATGTCGCCTCATAAAATGTGCAGTGGAGTTCAGAGGTTTCTTTTATGGAGGTTGATCTTGTTTAATTATATAGTTTTTGCACTTTATGCACTTAGGTAGGGAATATGGGTGTGATGTATATAAGGGGTACTGAGTAGTATTTGTTTATAATAGACTGTGCTATAATTAATCATGTGATGGTTTCTTTTATGTATATGTGATTTGTGCTGATACTTGTGAGCTCGAGTCTTTTTGTGTTTTATTGTGGCTTGAGGCCTGTGATTTCTGTGTAATCGATGATGTTGATAGGATGATATCTGGGGAAACAGAAGGGTCCAGGAGATGCAATGTAGGATATAAAAGTGTTTCTAGGTAGAATGAATTTTGGATAGTGACCTGGGCAGCCGTTGTGTTGTCGAATTTTTAGAAAATACCGGATTATGTTGAATTCCTTCTGTAATAGCCGGAACATGATAATACGAACTTAAATGGGCTATGGGACTAGACCGGACTGAATTTAGAGTTAGACAGGATTACCTAGTGCAGTGTTGGTAAAAGTTAAACGAATGATTATGGGAGAAGTGAAATGGGTGACCTAGCGGAAAGTGCACAGCTTAGTGGGTTTCTTCAGGAATCCAGTAGGGGGTGTCACAAGCTAAGTTTTTTTAAAGCCCTATTCTTATTTTCAGTATGGCATGGTATGGATTTATGGTTGTGTGATGTAGCTCACCCTATTGAGTTGAATGTGATGAGTTATGTGAGACAAGGTCATCTTTGTTAAAAGTATATTTGATTATGTGTATGTGCAGTACTTATGTGCATATATGAGCATTTAGTATTTCTAGTGCCCTAGGCATACAATATGGCACTCTTCTATTTAGTGACTCTAATTATTAAGAGGAGGGGAATCACACTTATACTTGGAGCTAGGAGATGAATGGGTATTTTATATGAGTAAATTCACTTCTATGATAGTTTATATGCTTTTTCCTATAATACAATTCTTGGCAGGCTGATGCATTTTCATTCAGGAGTAATAACTAGTATTAGATAGTTGTTAATGAAAATTCCTACTAAAAGTGAGGTACCATTTTTAGGGGTAACCAAAAATCAGCCTGAGAAGTGTACATTGCAACTATAAGGGAAGCTCAAGAAAAGAGAGTTTATATCATAGAGCCAATCGAAGAAAATAAAGATAAAAATTTTAGGCCTTAGCTGATCAAAAAGCTAGTCATACAAGAAACAATCCTCTAGGCGAGAGGTGACAATCAGTTTTGAGATCCTAGAAAGTAGCAAAGCAGAGATAATGTAAGTTCTAATGATCAATCAAGGCACTTTTGTCGGGTCTCCAGCAAACATAGAGGGAATAGATACGAAAGTGATGTCCTGTAAACTTTATGCGAATCCTAGCATGGAACTAGTAAAATAGAAGTTAATGCACCATGTTTCTAAATGTCTAAACTTGATATATCGAGGGAGACTTTGAAGTTGTTATCAGTAAAAGCCAACAGGGAAGTTATGTATCATGATTGATTAGCCAATGTTGTCCAGGTAAAAAGAAAAGAATAGTAAGATAAGGATGTGTGTTAATTTCATAGATTTAAATAAGGCTTGTTTGAAAGATAATTATACCTTGCCTCACATTGATAGACTCATTGATTTGATAGCAAAGCATGCCATTTACTCTTTTCTTGATGCCTATGTCAAGTATCATCAAATACCCATGTATTAGTGAGATTAGGAGAAAACTGACTTTATCACCCAAAAGGTATGTTTTGCTATAATGTCATGCCTTTCAAGCTAAAAAATGATGGGGCAACACATTAAAGGCTTTTAAATAAAATGTTCAAAGCTCCAATTAGGCACGCAGTGGAAGTATACATTGACAACATGATTATGAAGAGTAAATCTACGGAGGATCATGTTTCCGATCTGGCTAAAGTATTTCAAATACTTAACTAGTATAAAATGAAGTTGAATCTTAAAAAATGTGTGTACAAAGTGCAAGTAGGTAAAGTCTTAGGATTTATGATTTTTCAAAGGGGCGTTGAAGCCAATCTAAAAAAGATCAAGCAATAATAGACATTTAACCTTCAAAAAATATTAATGAAATTCAAAAGTTGAATGGGTAGATCACAACACTTAAAAGGTTCATTTCTTGTTCAGTCAGATGATACTTCCGTTTCTTTAAAAGGCTATGTAAGAAGATTGATTTTGTTTGGGATAAAAAATGTCAAAGAACTTTTTAGGAGCTAAAATACTTCATGGTTATGCCTCCGCTCCTCAATAAGCTAATCGTCGGTAAACCTCTATTTTTATACTTATATGTGCCTGATCAAGTTGTAACAGCTATCCTCGTCAGAGAAAACCAAAGGTGTACAAAAATATATTTATTATGTTAGCCAAGTCTTGAGAGGCACTAAGTTGAGGAAGAGTCTAATAAAAAAATTACTTATTACCTTAATAATGGTTGATGATATGTTAAAGTATTATTTTAAAGCACACAAGGTTGTTCAAATTGATCAACCTCTAAAGAAGCTTTTATACTGACTGTATGTTATAATAAAGTTGGCAAAATAAGCTGTAGAGCTACAATCCTTTAATTCCAAGTTTAACCTTAATTGGTAATAAAAGCCTAGGTTCTTACTGATTTCATAGCTTAATTCAATTGTCTAGCTAGCAGTTTCTTTAGCCAACCATCTGGATTTTTAATATGGTGGTTTTATTGATAGAGGATCCAATAAGGCAGGAGCAGTGGCAAGAATATTTCTTAAGGGATCGATTGGCATCATCATAGATATGCCATAAAATTAAATTTCAATGACTTTAATAACGTTGCAGAATATAAAGTGTTGATAGCCAATCAAGGCTAATAAATGAGATTGAGTCGTCATTTATAATTAAAAGTGATTCTGAGCTAGTTACTCAATAGATTATAAGAAATTTCAAAGCTAAAGAGGAACACTTATGAAAATGTACGAAGCTAAAGCCTTGTTGCAGGAATTAAAAGGTATGGGCACTAAATGGAAGATTGAAATAATCTCTAGAGAAGATAAAAGAGATGTTACTGTTCTGGCTAAGTTGGCAGCTTCGAAAAGCCTAAAGTCAATGAGAAGGATCATGATTGAAGAAAAGCATGTATCAATGGTTGATGAGTTAGAAGTGATGTAAAAAGAGATAGAGATAAGTTGGTTTCATTCAATAGTGGAATATCTCGTATTGGGTTACTAGGGGAAGAAACGTAAGTAAGAAAAATTACTCAGAAGTCTTTAAAGTACTCTCTGATAAAAAAAAAAAAAGCTAAAAGCCATCAACGACTCAAATGTTTAATCCTATCAAAAGGCAATTATGCCATTATAGAAATTTACAAAGGCATATGGAGAGCTCATGAAGTGGCCACAACAGTAGCATGAAAAGTCATGCAATTAGCCTATTATTAGCCTCCAAAAATACCAGCAGTGTCAAATACATGGGAAAATAATTAGAAAGTCTAGTTTGGATGAATAACTAATCGAAATTTCTTATCCTTTAGATCAATGAGGCCTTGATATTCTCGATCTTTTTCGTAAGGAAAAAGGCAATTAAAGTTTCTAATCATTACAGTAGACCATTTTATAAAATGGATTAAAACAGAGATGGTTGTTATAATTACAACTGCTAGAATATGAGATTTTATCTTAAGGAGATTATTTATAGATTTAGGTTGCCCAGGGTGTTTATCATAGACAATGGTAAGTAATTTGATTGTTCCTTATTTATAGAATTTTGCAAAGGTTGAATATTTAGTTAAGATGTACTTTCATCACCCATTCGCAAACAAACAACATGACAGAGGTGTCTAATCGCACTATTCTAGAAAGGTTAGAAAGCTTATTGTAAGAGGCAAAATGCAGTTAATTAGAAGAGTTAAATAATGTTGTTTGGGCATATTAGACAACTCTTTGATTAGCCATTGTTGAGATGCCATTTTCCCTCACCTTTGGCTCAGAAGTAGTAATCCCTATAGAAATTGGAATACCTTCATACTGAGTTAAAATGGTCGATTAGGAGGAAAGATGCTCTGAGTTGGATTTAATTGATGAGAAGAGAAAATAAGCCCTTATCAAGATGGATGCTCATAAGTAAAAAATGGCAAGATATTATAATTCCAAAGTCAAACTCAGAAAGTTTGATATTGGGATAAAGTTATGAAGAAAGATGATATAGCCAAAGGCAATGTTGGAGTAGGTAAGTTAATGTCTATTCGGGAAGGGCATATGAACTATCCAAGATCTTAAGACTAGGAACTTACAATCTTTAAACAATGAAAGATAAAAAGCGTCCCTCGATCTTTGAACATGGGAGGCTTAAAAAAGTATTTCATATTAAGCCCTTTAATGATCGAGCAACCTAATTGAGGGATTTTTTTTCACAAGAAATACACCTAAGTAATGGGACTTTTGTAAAGCTGCAAGTCTATTAGAAACATTATCATGTAATTCTCTTGAAGCCAACATTCAATGATAATTACTGCTATTCGTGATACCTACCATATTTTTTTATTATCTAACAAATCAATCAAAGTTGTGTATTGAAATGATACATTGAAGAACAATATAATAGAAACTACTTTTTTTATTGATTTTTAGAAAAGTTTAGAAAAAAAATCATCAAGAGATATTAACAATAACCCTAATGGTTTGTTTATATTCTTCATTATTATTATCTTCATCATTTGGAGGATTTTCAACTAGAGGATTTGCAGGATTGCATGCATCAGCTTCATTAATAGTCCTTTCTCCAGCCGATTCTTCTTTTGCAAGCAACGTGTCAATGAAGGTTAGGTCTATTTCAAGTTACTGTTTATGAAGGGCCCCCCTTTTGCCTTTTTTTAGAAGTCTGCAATTTGAATGCACACTTTATTCAAAATTTCATCCAAGGCATTTAAGGCTGCCTTTTTGTCTACCTCTATTCTTTATTTTTCAATAGCAATAGCCTTCTCATGGTCATCGAACTCTTGACGGAGTTGCTAAAGCTGCACTTGCAAATTGGACACTTGTCTTTCAAGTCCTTACACTTATTTTTCAAATCAGCTCTGACTTGTGCAATCTTTTCTTTCTAAGTAGTCAAAGCTATGTGCACTTCTTTATTCTTCTTCTCAGCGTTATGACAGGCATTGTATATGTCATTGAAGGACACTTTTGACATCTGAAAATGTTAAAATCCTTGAAAAATAAAACACATAAGGAGCAGAAATAAATGAAAGTAGGAAAAGTATAAAGAAAAAAAAATAAGATAGTAAGGTAAGATACATGTAGTAAGTCACTCACACCACATATGGTGGAGCTATAAACACTCTTACAAACAAAAGAAGTTTAACATTTTCAGATGTCAAATAATCTTACAATAGGGAAGACTAAGTTATTTGTAAGCTATTCTACAACAACAATCTTACAAACAAAAGCTCTTTCAAATATAATCTTACTTATGGTGAGGCTAGCAAAATCAGGCATATAGGGGGAATTGACTCATTTTGTTGACTACAACTATTATAAGAGGAACACTTGAACTGGGTGCCCTAATATTCCCTTCAGCATTAGTAGATTGATGTAAAGTCTCGAGGTTAAGGTAGGACATATGACCGACATCTTTAGATAACATTTCATCTTGGAGCACCAACACTCGACGCTTCTTCTGAACTTTTGTGTAGCTTTTTCACACCAAGCCAGTTGGTTGGTTGGCTGACCTGAAGTCCTTTCTTTTGCTATTGAAAACATTTTCCCTCTTCAATTTCCAACCATGTCCCTTAAAAAGTAACAATGATCAGACATAAACAAAAAATAATAAATAAATAATAATAGAAGGGGGAGTTAGTCTCCTATGGATTAGCATTATCACCTCATTATTAGCAGTCTCGCCATCTAAGGCAAGCAAAAGAATCTCACTTGTGTGAGGTCTAGTACTCAACAACTTAGCCTCATCATCTCTTACATGTATATATTTTAAAGCAATATCCTTCAAGAATATAAAGTTTATGGGAAAAGTTTTAGGAAAATTCCCGCATTGCTCATAACCAATCAAAAAATACATATCCTTAAACACTTTATTGGTATGGGGAAGATCACTAAATAAGGATTTCCCATGATGACTGGTGAAATTCACCTCGTACATGTCCCAACAAGAAAGATAAAAGAAATAAGTGAGAAGCTCAACAGAACAATGAACGTTAAATTGATGACATAGAGCACGAAAATAAACAAGAATAAGCCATTTAGTCAAACTTAATTGACTTGGGCAAAAAGTTATAAGAGTGCAATATATCTTGGAAAAATGATTAAAAGGAAGTCTAAGCCCATATCCAAAAAAATTCTCAATAAAGATAAATAATGTCCCTTTAAAGGGACCTAGATCGCAGCTTATCCCAGGAAGACAAAGCTGTAAGAGAATACTTGTCAGGAATATCATATGTAATCTAAAGATCGGGCAAGTAAGCCAATTGAATTTTTGAAAGATGAGTTATATGTAGCAAGCTGATATAAGATTCTATAATAGACTTAATTTTCCTAAAATTAGGATTTCATAATCTCATAGTAGTGATTTTAAAGGGACTTATACTCCCAGGGGTAGCAATAGCCATAAGTTGTCTCCCGCTGGTGGTTATAGTGGCCTTAGGTTGATTAATATTCACAGAGGTATTTCTTGCAAGGCTTTTCACAGGTTGGTCTACTTCAATCTCATTATCCTGATTTGTTCTGAGCCAAATAAAGAAATTAGACTTATTAAGAAGAGGAGTAGTAGTAGTAGAAGAAGAAGAAGAAGAAGAAGAAGAAGGAAATCTTTATTCCACTAACTGTTAGATCTACTTGACGAGCCATGGGATTTGAGATTATTTCAAGTTAAAGGTTTGTTAGAAAATAGATTTACTTGTTAAAGGAAGTTTATAATTCTCTGATCTTCGAAAATAAACTGAAATCTTTAAGTAAGCAAGGAAACAACAAAAACGAAAAAAAGAGGGAGCAAAGGGAACTAAAAATGCAAAAATGGTTAATGGAGGCTGAAGAATCATTTCTATATCATGGAAGAAAAGCTGCAAAGGCAGGTTTACCCCTAAAGCATTGACTTGAAAGCTTAATTGCCCTCCAATCGCAATGCGCTAGTTGGTCCTCAAAACACGAAACATCAGAACAGTCAATTAAGATGTCGCATTTGAATAGTCAACTAAAGCATTGCACCTTTTAAAAACCGTTATTATTCGAAATTGAAAAATCAAAATAATCTGATTGGATAAAATATTTACAAAGTCAATCGGACTTTTCATCCCGATCAGGTAGGGCAAATGATAATGCATCATCTTCGTTATTTGGGCTGTTTATAGTCATATAGTCTGCCCTATTACAGATCAAGTGCCCAATTAGAATAGTCCATGAAATCTCCACCCTCCAAGTAACCATTCTTCCTTAAATCAAGGTTTCACCATCTATCCCAATTTTTGCTACAAATATGAGATTCACTGCTTGTCTAGGTAAGTGTTTTAGCACTAAAATTACTATGTTAAAATTCTTTCTTAGCATTGACTTAATCTTCAGAGTTCCGTTTTTGAGTCACTTCCAAGATATATCCTTCTTTTTGCAGGTATTTAAAGCCCGTCATTGACTTTTATCAAATCGAATCCATTAATAAAATTTAAATCACATATCTATATTTACAATTAATAATCATGTAACTCATTTATTCATGATAATTTTGTAAAAAAATTTCTGTATATACGTGTGTAACACGATTTAATTATTGAGCTTTATTTTGTAATAAACAATTTATAAATTTGGATTATTAAAATTCAAAATGATAGTTTAGGATGAATAAATAATAGAAAAGCTTTATTATTATCAATTAGCGTTCTAAAGTATAAATATTTATTTATTTTATCTCGTCTTTTGTCGACTTTCTCCTCTTTCTTTTTCAAAGCTAATTGATAGTGAGCATGAAAGTAAGATTTTTCGTAGTAACGAGAGGATGAATAGAGTGGAATTTAGAATTAATTTCCATTTTTTTATTGCAAATTGACATCTTTTATCTTTAGTGTTAAAAAGTTTCGTTTTTTTTTTAATATTAAATGAATTTTCAAAAGTAAACTGTGCTAGGTGCACTACATCAAAGATAAATAATTTTTTACTTTTTTTCATATATATAAAATATTTTTTACTTTAAATTCTTTTCTATTGTGGTTTTGCAGCTGCAAGGAAAACATGAATGCCAAGATTTGCAAACAAGCTTCGCATGTCATAGGAGTGAGGAAACGATAATTATTTTAATCTATTTGATTTAATTTTTAAAAAATTTTAATATATTTAATTTAATTTAATTTTTAAATTATAAAAATTGAATACATCAAATAGATTAAACTTTCAAAACAATGTTATGTTTATAATAATGTTGATTTATACTAAAATGATGTTGTTTGATTTTTTTTATATATAAAATATATATATATATAAATTCAGTTTATTCGATTTTTTAATTCAATTTATTAAAAGTTTGGTTCGATTTTATGTATTTAGTTCTATCTGTTCGATTATTTTTATAAAAAATTTAATTTCATTAATTTTCAAACTAAACCGATTGAACCATTAGTAATTTAGGATATATTAAAAGGAAAATAATTATTTCATATTTAAAAATTTTAAATGAAATAAGTATTTATAAACATTTTTGATAACCTTTCAAATTAAAATGGTGATGGAATTTTTTTAGCATTTGAACCTTGGTCTGAAAATTAACTAAGTCTAAAACTGATTAATTACCTAATTAATTATTTAATTAATTGGTTTTAGTCGTTATTGGCAATCATATTTTAAATAAATAACTACAATTATAAGTGTCTGTCCAATACATCCCATCGTATTATATATATTTGTTTTTCCCGAATATTATTTTCTAACATCTGCTCTAATAACTATAATTAAACATTTTTTTAAGCTTGTACATAAGAGTACAAATTGAAATAGTATATTTTTTTTGTTGAGTTTTTAAATTTTGATTCAGATCATGTTGATTCATTATAGAAATAAACTCTTTTATCGTTAATTTTTTTGTTTATAATATTTGAATTTGAGATTTTAATTAAGAAAAACGAGTGTTGAAATATTTGAACCAATCAAACATTGAAATTTAAAAATAATCATTCGAAATAATTAAAATAATTTATTTCAGTTTGATAATAATTATTGGATTCATTATTTTTCTGATAATAATTGTTGAGTTTATAATCTTATTAATATACACATAAAGAAAAAGGAAATTCAATTCAAATATTGAGGATGATTCCTATTAATCATCCATTTATTAGTAGAATTCCAAACTAAATGAATGAGTGCAATTTTTTTTTTCCAGATCATGAGCTTAAATAAATTGTTCTATGTTATAAAAATTAATCTATAAAATTGCATTTGCTTTGGTATGCATACGTTATTGTGCATACACGTACGGATCATTCAATTAGTACTCAACCTTCAATTTAATAGTCAGTACGCATGCGTACCGAATCACAATCCGCTTTTACTTATATATATATATATATATATATATATATATATATATATATATATATATGTGTGTGTGTGTGTGTGTCACTGTGCATGCACATAAAAACCATTCGATCAATGTTTGGTCTTTAATCCAATAATCATATGCGTATGCATTCATACCAAATCATAACTCGCTTTTTGCTTATATTATTTCCGAGAAATATATATATATATATAAAGGAAGTACAGCTTTCTAATATAATACATAGCAAGAAGGTTGTAAAGTGACCAAATACAAACGCTAATAACCAAAAAAAATGTGACAACATTAAGTAATTTTTTGATATGCGGCAGATTCTACCAAAGAGATCTCCCATTAGTTTATGCTGCCAAATTAGCATTCGTGAATTCTAAAATCTATTTAAATATATTGAATAATAATGAATTCCACTTTCTAATACATTTTAATATTTAAATTAAGGGATAGCGTTGGATTCTCTAATAAAAGATCTAATGTAAATTGCAATCCGCTTTATCATATTTTTTTTTTACTTTTTAATTGTTAAAAAAATTAAAAAATATTACTTTAAAAATTATAATTTAATAGATTAAAAACGTGGAATGCAGTAACCAAGCAGCGTACGAGTCCTCTAATAAAAATATTAATTGAAGCCTTAACAAAATTCAATGATCCCAACGTGTGATAAAACAAATTTGCTCGGCCATACGCTACAGCTCCTCTTCCAACCCACCGTTATATGCCACGTTTCGCTATCTCAATGGTTACTTTTCTAGGCCCCACCCGATTTGGTTTTTTCCCTACGACGGATGTGAATGGGTTAGTCTTGGTGGTTTATAAGCTAAGCTATCACGTTAGGGAGAGAGAGAGGGACAGAGCTATCAAGCTTTTAGCAAGAAGGAGAGGCCAGGATTTGCTTACATTATCTCCAAATCAAAACCCAACCAAAACCCTTATCCTCCTATCTTTTCAATTCCTCTTCAGCTTTCTCACTTGCCGTTTCTTTTTTCTTCCTAATCCCTCTATTCTATTTCTCCTCCTCCTCCTCTCATTCTTTTCCTGTTTGGCAAATCCATATTCTCCTTAATTAATTAAATCAATCTCTACATTTACTGCAAAACTCTAGCCCAAATCATACAATTGCTGGCGTTTTCCATTTCTGTTACAAGAAAAAGAAAGAAATGGCACCAAGGTCTGGCAGAGGCAAGTCTAATAAAGCTAAGTCAGAGAAGAAGAAGAAAGAGGAAAAAGGTAATTTCCTTTTTTTAAAAAAAAAAAATCAATGTTTCCAATTTCATTATTGTTTTTTTTATTTATTATGGCTGTGTGGGTGTGTTTTGCAGTTGCAGTTCCCACTCTTGTTGATATCGCAGTCATCACTCCATACGACACTCAAGTTGTCCTCAAGGTATGTGCAATTGGATATACATTAAATATTCTGAAAAATTTTGGAGAAACCGAAGTTAGAAAATAAATATTGATTTTTATCCCTTAATTATTGGCTTGAAAAATTAAAATCAGTTGGCTGAC
>CANXYI011949751.1:0-14399 GCA_948208565.1 Hura crepitans
GTACCAGATGTAATACGCACCATCGGATCGCTGGTAATCCAATAAAGAGTTGTTATTAATTTTTTTTGGTTAAAAACAAAAAAAAAAGTGAACTTGTGTAGCTGATATCTCTTTTTATATTTTCATCTGAGCTAAACTTTCTTTCTCCAAAAAGAGGAGAAAAATTCTCCACCTGCCTGAATGGTGGCGAGTTTGAGCTTATGATTTGCGTTGAAGCATCTCTTATTATACTGCGAGTTTTACAATATCCATATCAATGGGTGATGATGTAACGCTCGTAAACCAAGTTTTTTGTGAACAGTGTTTTCTAGGCCCAAAGGATGTTTCCTACAGTATGGGGCATCGTTTTGAGTTCGATAACTGGTATATTAGCCATAAAATTTTAATGGGCCTGAAAGTGGGCAAAACGAATGAATTTAAAATTTTAGCAGAACCAATAAATCATTTCGGATCAAAAACTATTATTTGTGGAGATAAAAGGATGCAATGCCGTGACAGCCCTGAGAAGTGCCGGGGCAGACCCAAAAATATCATACCCTGCACCTCAAAAATTTCATTGAGTATGATGGAGAAGGAATTATAATTTTCTAAAGTCGTTTGATATTTTTTTTTGAATTTTTTTATTCTGACGGGTGAATAGTGTTAGAAAAGTCCACTGTTGAATTTTAACTTAAAATTTTATGTCACCCTTAGTGACATTAAATGGGGATTTTTAAAACTGGATTAAATATTTTTGGAGGTCTAGAGAATATTTTATGAATTTCTAAAATTTAAAATGGCATAGGGTGAATAGTAACCCTAGCTCCCGGAGGAGTTTTGGGCTGAAATTTTAAGGGACTCTTAATGAATTTAATTGACGATGTTTGGAACTAGAATCAGGATTTTTGGAGGTCTATTGAAATTATTCTAAATTTTCAAAGTTAAAAACAAAAGAGAATTAATTTGGATCGTCCGATCGACACATGGCGCGATCATAGCCATCCACTTTGCTTAAGGGGGCATGTGTGTGGCATGGATATTAGAAAAGAAGTCTTCCTCCTCCCAAAACTAAGAATGGCCAATGCCATTCTCTATGGATGGTCTCCTCCATTTTTGCTCTTCTCTGTCTCCTCGTATGCCAAAACCACACAAAAATTATATAATTCTTGACCTCTATGATTTACTAAAGCTATTACAAGTGACAAAAGTGGGAAAGGATGTCCAAAAATTGAGTTTTGAGCACTTGATGAATAGTGCCAAATTGATGTGTAAGTGATCCTTTTCATGTCTTCTTATTTTTCTTAGGGAGTATTTGAGGTGTAGATGTTATCAATGAAAAGAGATTTTAGTTTAGTGCTATGCATAATTTTGTAGGAATTTTCAAAGGTTAGAACCATTATGAAAGTTTTGGATATAGTGGTTCAAGGTGGAGGAAGATGGATTCAAGGGTTCTGGAGTGGCTTCAACATGTCTGGGAGCCCACTGTAAGTGAATTTAACTGAAACATATCTTGTATGTTAGGAAAAATATGGAATTGGAGTTTGGGTACATGTATGGAAGTTGAACTTATATGCGTATTCATGTGTGTATGTATGTGAATTGCATATTAGGAGGTGTAATTTGAGGAGATAAGATGTTATGGATGTGAATTGGATGTGGAAGAGATGTGTATACATGTGTTACATGCATGACTATGTGTATGTCATGTGTGCCATGATATGACTATAGATGTATGGTATGAGTGTATGGGATGTATGATGGTAACATGGTGCAGGATATGTGAGGGACATGGAATGAATAAGAGATGGTGTGGTTATGTGAAAAGAATTAATAAGTTATGTAGCAAGAATGGGGTATGTAGTATGGATGGGTGAGAACATGTAATGTAATGGATAAAGTGAAAATTGTTAGATGGAAGGATGTGAATTTAATTAAGAGATATTAGTTAAGATGTTAGAGTTTGAAATAATGTATTTATATGCTAGGATAGATGAAATGTTGGATAGGGTAAAATAATTTGCGATAAAGGATGGAGGTGAAAGGAATATAGAATGGATTAATAGGTTGGTGAGAAAAAGATTACCAAATGAATAGTAAATTCTATGTAAAAAGGACCTATAACTATCTGGAATTTACGATGACTTGTAACTGATTGAAAAATATGACCTAATGAAATAAAATAAAATCTATGTCTTATTAGCTTGGAAATATTTATAATAAATATTTGGTAAATTGGAGGAGTGATTAGTTGGGCCAACCTGAATCAAAATGGATTAGAGAGCTGTTCAATGAATGAAAAACTGAAGGAATAAATTATAAGACCATGGAAGAAATTATTAAAGTACAAATAATGAATGGTCAGAATTTAAGGGAACTAATACATGAACAATTTGTGTATTGTGGATTATAAAAAGAGATTATAATTAGTAGAGATCAGACGGCATGTGTATGGTGAAATCTTTATGAAGGATTTCATAAAGTTAAATTAAGCAAATTAATCGACAGCGTGGAGGATAAATACTATTATAAAAATAGTAACAATGAGAATAAATTATTAAACTTGGGAACTAAATTATTATTATACATTGAAAAAAAAAGTAATATAAAAACCTTAAAGTATAATATTTTAGGAGATATGGAAGTGAGGGAAAATGAACATAAGTTAGCAGGAAAGAGAAACTGAAGCCACGTGTAAAAAGAGATAAAAGACAATCAAATGATAGTACTGAAAAGAATGGAAGCTGAATTGTGGACATGGTAAATTGATGAGATAGGAAAGATGTTAAATGAAATTTGATTGATAAATAAAGTAAGCTAATCAATTAGGGATATGATTTAGTATAAATAATTTAGATATTGAATATAATGGCCGTGAAAGATATTGGAAAGGGAATCTTGGGATTTCTGGTTGTTTATACACTGAATAGGTTGACCGGTTAACTAGGGATTAACAACTATTAGAGGCTGAGTCTATATAGATTTTGGCCTGTGTATGGCGGGTGCAGCTGTTGAGTATTACTTTGAACCTGCATGCTCTAGGTATTGGGAGGCCTATGGTTGATCCCTCCTACCCACTTGTGGATATTATGAGGTCCTATGGGGCTGATCCCTGCTATCCACTAAACATCTTGCTTATGTTGATTATACTGGGATGGTATGATAGCTATATAGTGAATATGTTGTTCTATTGTTAGCGAGAAACGAGCTTCTAGTTGTAATCACAGCCTAGGCTGATGTTTAACTGTAAGCTCAGGCGTGTGAGTGTCATATACCTAGTAGGTTTACCTCAGATCACTGAAATCATTAAATAAAATTTCTAGATTGATTAGAAGACACCTAAGTAAAAGTTAAACGAAAAGCCCCTGAGAAAATCCAAGGATGGGTGACCTCACAGGAAGTAGCACACTTTGCCTATTTTATTCAGGAATAGGTAGGGGGTGTTACAAATACTGTTGGGTATAAAGCTATTCTCAACAAGATTCAAATCATGTGGAAGCTAGAGGTAGCCTTTCAACTGATTAATTTAGATAACAATTATTTCCTAGTTAAGTTCAAATTGAAGAAGGCTTACTTGCATGCATTTTCTAATAGCCAATAGGTAATTTATGGTAATTGTCAAATAGTGTAACCATAAAGCAAGAAGTTTGATACGAAAGAGGGGCTTCTCTCTTTAGTGGTTCCTTGGATTCATCTCCTTAGCCTACCTTTCAAATATTATAAGAAAAGTACTATTAGAAAGATCTTTAAGATTATTGGGAATATAATTAAGACTAATTAAAACTCTAAGGTGTGTCTTCAACCTCTAAAGCTAAGTTTGCTAGACTAGTAGTAATGGTTAATCTTGGCAAGTTATGGTTGATGATAAGTTATTAAAAGTTGAGTATGAAGGTCTTCCACACATTTGTTTTAAATGTGGTTATTATGGCCATCATTCCCCCATGGATTTGGATGCTATGAAGAATAATGAACAAGCTACCATAGATGAAAAATAGAAGAAGGATAGACATGAATCGAAAACTTATGGCCCTTAGATGTAAATACAATGCCATACTTACAAGTTAGTTAATAATGGAAAGGAACATGCTCCTAATCTGAGTGGTAAAATCAACCATTAAAAAGGGGGATCCAAATTATTTATTTTTTACCCATTTAGAGGAAAATATCTTGGATTTTGAAAGAGCCAATGAAGAGTATTTTGACTTGCATCAAAAAACTCCTTTGGATAGGGAAACATCTAGCGTCGATAAGGCCAATCCCATAAAAACTGCAAAGAATAAAAAAAAGGAGCAATAAGGGGAATTTAAATGCTGAGAAAAAAAGAAGAAGTAGGTAACATCGAAGAGAAGGGATCTTTTTTAGAAACTAAAATTCCTCCTCAGCATCAAGTTAGCAAGGAGATCAAAACACCTTGCCAAGTCATCAATCTTAAAGTAACACTTGGTAACACTTGTCACACTACTATTCGTATAAAAGACAACTAAGGGCCTAACTATTTCTTCTAACCTTATTTCAAAAGGTATTGGCAAAAAATCATTGTCCTTTTCACAATGTAAAGACCTAGGAATTAATGATTTCATGTGGAAGTTAGTTTACAAAGAAAAAGAGAAACCTAGGCTTAAAATTAGGCATATACGTGCAAAAAGAAAAAGTGATAACTTGAAGCTCACGAATTCGTCAGAAGATGAAATTCTTTTTTGATTGATGGCTCTGATGGAAACATTGTGAATATCCCTTTTAATGAGGTTTATTCAATATAGTTGGGCTTGTCCCTTCATGTTTACTTATCTTATTTTATTTCTTTTATGGATAGCAAATTCTTTGTTTGGAACTGCCAAGGGGCAGCTAGAAAAACAATTTTAAGAATTTTTAGGACTTTCATGAGAGAGCATAGGACTGAATTTATTGTGTTTGTTGAAGTCACATTATTGGTTGGAGGGCAGATTGTGTTATTAAGAAGATGGGCTTTGCAGGATCTCATAGAATTGAAGCTTTTAATTTTAAAAGTGGTATTTGAGTGCTTTGCAAAGAAAACCACATTGTGAATATTTTCCTTAATAATCAATAGTTTATTCACATGAGGCTTACTTGCAAAAACATAGATTTTAACTTCTTAGTCTAATCTATGGTAGCCCATGTCCTAATACCTATGGATAACTTTGGGAAGATTTGCATGCAGTAGGGGTTAGAGATCACTATTCCTTGGTTATTGGTAGGAGAATTCTATTTTTTTTATCTTTTTTTTTCAGAGAAAAAAAAGGGTGTAATTTGGGTAGTACTCCTTGCTCATTATTTTTAAACTTTCTAAATGACAATAATCTAAATGATCTTGGTTTCCAAGGGCCTTCTTTCACTTGGAACTAGGAAACCTTTATGAAAGATTAGTTTGTGCTTTGTTTAATTGGCATTGGATTTTTAACTAGCATGATACTTTAGTTCACCACCTCCAATAGTAGGTTCAGGCCATCATCCTATTCTAATCTCTTTTAGTGTGAATAATAGACAAATAGACATACTTTTTCAGTACCTAGTTGCTTGGCACAATCATTCTAATTTCAAGTGGATCATTCGTGAGAATTGGGTTCATGGCACTTCAATGTACTCCAATCTTGAATCCTTACAACTTACTTTGAAGAGATGGAATATTGAAGTTTTTGGGAATATTCACTAGAGGAAAAAAATAAATTTGGCTCATTTAATAGTTATTCAACGGCACTAAGAAAATTCTCATTCTAATGGTTTCCTCAAATAAAAATGAGAATTAAAAATTGGGCTGGATGTTATTCTTTATGATAAAGAAGTTCTTTGGGTGCAAGAAGCTAGATGTAATTGGATAGAACATAGAGATAAAAACTTGAGATACTTTTAATGCTTGAACAATGACATGAAGATATTTTTATGCTTAAACAATGACATAAAGACAACATAATAGGGTTATCTCTCTTAAGTAGGCTGTTGGTTCTTAGTGTGGTGATACAGTTACTTTCAAAGTCAAGGCTATTATTTTTATAAGAACCTTTTCATAGATGATTGTCTTGATGCTATTACTTTTCATATTTAGGGCATTTTTGCTTCTCTTTAGAATGTTAAAAAAAAAGCGGTCTAATGGCTCGTATTTGCAAGGAGGAGGTGGGTCACACGATCTTCAGTATGACACTTTACAAAGCACTGGGTTATGATAGTTTTGATGCTAGTTTCTATCAACAACATTGGAGTATAGTAGGGAAATTAGTTTGTGATTGGTTTAGGAATATTTTTACAACATCTTTAATAGAACTCAAGATTAATAGAACTATGCTTGTTTTAATTCCAAAGATTATAAGGCCTGAATTGGTGAGTTAGTTTTGCATCATTGGGCTTTATACTGTATGATATAAAAAAGTTGCTAAGCTAATTGTAAATAGATTCAAGCTGCTTATACCCAAGCTTGTTTCACCTTCACAAGTTAGTTTTGTTCTTGGATATTACATCCCAAATAATATCATTTTAGCTCAGAAGGTGGTATGTGACATCCCTCACCTGACCCACTTTTAGATCTAGATGGAGGACAACACACACTCGATATCAAACTTTCTTATATCTTTATTTTTTTTAAAACTTTAACAAAATCTTGTTTTTCATAAAAACCTTATAAACACTTGCTAGATAAAAACCACATAATAGGTTAGACTATCTGGAGTTATTGTATCAAAATTCAACAATATAATAGATGTCCAATGACATTATCCTAAATAGTAATCTACATAAAAACACACTTCTAAAGGTTCATCACATCTCAAACTATAACATCTGATCCTCTACATCAAACTCAACATCTATCATCAACTTATCTCACAAACATGCATCAAGATCAAACTCAACTCAACAAACATAAGCTTATATCCAAACCATATTTAAAGAGGTTACAAAAATATTTTGAACATGTAAGGCCCAATGCCCATATACATACATATGAGTGCTAACTATATATATCAAAACTTTATATAAATGATGTATACCAAAAAAGAGACTTCTTCCAAATCCTTAACTGCTTAAGACTACAGCTTTACCTTCTCTTTTCTACACTTGAACCTATGTGTTGCAAAAACAATAAATGATGGACTAAGCTTCATAGCTTAGTGATGTATCTAATCACATGCAAGATAAGTTCATTATGTGCATGTATCTATATCATGTTAATTACATTATTAGTAGAGAAAGTCATATATGTGTGTAATGCCATTCAATAACAATTATGATATGCCTTAATAAGATATGGAAGTTTTATCAATTGTTTATTAAAGTTTAATTACTCATGCATTTTCATTTTTGTTTATTTATGTATCTCTTTTGATTTGCCCATAATCAACAGACAATTATCTTAGATAATAGGAAAAATCAGGCCACAAAGTCATAAATAGGACCCGAAGGTAATAAATTGAATCAAAAGGTCATAAAGCGGACTCGAAGGTCATAAATCTAGGCCTTAAAGCTATAATATGAGATCGAAGCTATAAATTGGCACCAATGTACCCTAGTAGTTACTAATCTCCCTAATTGACCAATTAATGTATCTAAACTAGGTTGCTTACATTCATATAGGCATTTCTTTTATTTAATTATGTTCAATTTATTTACATTCAATTTACATTGTACTTTTTGTACACATGTCATGAATTTCATAGCATTAACATATGTGATTACTACTTTCTTAGGAATCCATCATAAATCATCATGTTCAATACATATAGGCCATTTCGACTAACTCATCATCATGGGGACTTCATGCTAATTATTCAATTACTTAGTTTCAAGGAATATCCCATACTTAGCAACACTTGTATCAAATTCGACATTTATATGAATTACATTACATAATGCATTTTAAATCACTTTTGACATGTATCTTATTACTTTTATACCTCTTAATGGTTCATGATCCTATTATTACTATAATGATCCGAAAATTTCGACTTTCGTGAATAGTACTTTTCGGAGTGAATAGTACTTCTCAAAACTCAAGTTGCACTAAGTGTACCAACAAGAAGTATTAATTATGAGAGAACTTTAGGCACAGTTTGAAGATAATCTGAAGTCATTTGGATGCTTAAAAATGCTAAAGAAGATTTTACGACTGTATCCTATGAATAGTATTGTAGGCAAAGCTGAACCATAAAATAATTCAAAAGTTGCTCAAAATAATCTAAAAATATTACAACCTGATATTTAAATATTTCAAATAGTCCATTGGCTTTGCAATTAGAATTTTTAGATATCGGAAAGTATTTTTATCGAGTTTTTGGCTAAGGAAAAATGCTAATTTTTCGATTTTCTTCGTCTTTCGAGCCAATTCTTTTGGTATCTATAGAATTCGTATTTATCTAATTTTTTAAATCCATTTTAAGGAATTTTGATTATTCTAAAGGGGAGAAAATATTATGAAAATAAAAATTAATTAATTTTTGAAAAACTATAAATACCCAAAATTTTCCCTTTCCTTCCCATTTCCTTCATTTTCCTTCTCTTTCTCTCCTCTTTCTCCCTTCAAACTCGACACATTCCCTCTCTCTCTTTCTTCTTCTTTATCCTTTACACCCACTCTAAAAAATAGTTTTGAGAGGTAAAGTGCCCTGAGACGGAGCTATAGACACCAAGATTGCCTCATTTGGTGGAGAATCCCGAGAGGAATCGGGATTTTCTTCCTGAGATAAATAGTAACCAAGTCACTATCGAGTGATTTTCTTTTGATTGTGATATTTTTCCTAGACTTTATGGGTGCCCAAGAGTGCGTGTGTATGCTTGTTTTATTTTTCGGAGCTATATATGATTTTTTGTGATTTTTCTAAAATCGAACATGTTTGAATTCGTAGGTGGGAATTCTAACTGAGCTTCTTGAGGTAAAAAGAAGGCCTGGGATAGCTACAAGTGTATCTGAAGACTATTTTTGGTATGTGTAATCACTTTAAAATGAATGAAAAGTGCTTGGAATTCAATATGTGCATTTATTGCATATTGTGCATTAATGGCCATTATATGTTAAATGCAGGATTTAATTAAATATTGATGAATGGTCATGTTAGATGTTATAAAAATGTGTTATAAAAGTTTTATGTATGCCATGAGGAGACCAAATGCCTCATTGAGGCTAGGTGCATGAATATTGTGCTAGTTATGCCTAAAATGGATGATCATGTGATGTATGGTGAAAAGTGGTGCAAATGCAATTATGTATGTTTACATGTGATGAAATGAACGTGTGTATGCATATATGGATGGCCAAATGCTTTAAATGTGTATATGATATGTTTTAAACGCTTTTATAGCCTAAAATGAATATGTGAGCATATAAGAAGAAATAGCATAATTGTGATGTGAGTGATTTACCATGTTAAAATGCTTAAGTGTGTGTATGTGCGAGTGAGTGAATGCCACACATGACATAAATACGGGTTTTTGCTATGTAATGAGGCTTTATGTGTCTTTATCGATAAATGCCAATATTATGTGTAAATGGCGTGTTAATACGAGATATGGCTTTTATGTGATTGATGCATTACGCATTATAAGGCATGAATACATGATGATGATGCGGATTAAATGTGCTTGAATTGAGAAGTGAATGTATGAAGTATGTTATGGGCATATTAGGCTTAGTGATGCTTTAAATGGCATATTGATGTATTAATGAGAACTAAAATGCATATATGTGTTTTATAACATTATTATGAGTTAATAAAGCTATTAAAGAGTTATACACATACATTGAAGCCCTTATGCTTGAGTGGGCCGAATGGTGCATAAGTAGGCATGTGAATGCATGTGATGCGATATGTTGTTGTTTTGAGCTATTACACCTATATAATGTGATCTTTTGGTGATAATGAGCTTATATGAGCTTAAGTTGGCTATGTGACATGATTATATTGTTTATGCCATGGGCATATATTTTTAGGCCTTATTACTATGCAAGATAGCCAAGGAAATAAATCATATGGTAATATGGTATAACATGTATAAATGGCATAAATGACATAATATGATGAGTTTAATGATGCCTATATAGTTAGACAACCTAGTTTGGATAGGTTGACCTATCAACTAGGATTTTTAGCAGCTACTAGCTTACCTTCGAGTATGAGACCTATGGGTTCACCGATCTACATACCGATAGGTGCGAGTGCTTACGTGCCAATGTTTCTATATATCTTCAGATGCGAGTGTTGACAGGCCAATGTTTCTATGTATCTTCAGATATGAGTGCCTACGGGCCAATGTCTACGTATCTTTAGATGTGAATGCTTACGGGCCAATGTCTATGTACCTAAGGGTGCGAGTGCCTTCAGGCCAATGATATCTGCTATCTAGCTTTGGATAGTTGTCTCTTTAATATGGACATTTGTTAAATAATGTAAAGACTTTAAAATGATGATATGGTATAAAGATGCTTATGAAATCGGTAATATGATTAATGCATGACTACGAGGCTATAACATATAATGTACATTATTAAGATTTATATATGTGCTTATTATGAGGAGATAAATGTGCACGATAAGCTTATGGCTCATTTTGTTTGTGTTAATGATAGTTATGCCATATGTATGGATATAACATGGGATATGCATATTTTATGACATGCATGTATATTAAAATGCTTGTTGGCTTATGATTCCTGTTATATGCCTATTATTGATAACATGTCATAATATTGACATGAAATGAATAATTGCATGATATAATTGGCATATTTATGTTAAAGTTATTACACCACTAAGCGAAAGCTTAGCGCATTCCTTTGTTTGTGAAGCATAGGTAATTTAGCAATAGATTAGAGTTAAGGCTTCTACCCCACAGAAAAACATGGAGACTGCCCATTTTAGGTACTTTTGTTTTCATTTTGTAAAATAATGATGATGTAAATATAAATAGTGATGCTCTTGTGATTCTAGAGGGATTGTGCCTAATTTGTAAACATGGGTCTATTTTTGGTAACTTACTGCATTTATTTCAAAAGCTTTATATTTCTTGCATGACTTGTATGATATCTCTTAATGTTGCATGTGATAATGTTGCTTGTGATGAACCTAAGGCTCTGTTCTATTTTTATGATGATTGGAGGATCAAGAGGACCCAGTTGGAGTTATGTTGTATGTTATTTTAGAAGTATTTTTAACAAGTTTACTATTTAGAAAAGTGTCCCGATACAGCCATTATACTGTTAGATTTTTGACATTATGACCCCATTAGTTATCTTGTAAAGCATGCTAAATGGTTTTTAATGTTTTTACAACTCCTTAAGTCAAGAAATAATTTAATTCATAAAAGTTTTAATTTAATCTGGTTTTATGAGTAGAGGAATTAGATATCGGTATGCATGCGTGCTTTCTAGCCGGGTCCAGTGTACGAAATTGGCAGAGGATGTCATAATTACATGCCACTCAATTTATAGCATGCTTAAGTTCTTTAGACATATATATTGCACTTATACTGCTTATAACATCTCTAATTAACAATTTACACTTCATAAACTTTTAAACACTTGGTAATTTCAGTTCAAGACTCATATCCCATAATTATTTTACTTACCATAGTTCAAGTATCAAATTTTTGGTATATAATCACATAATTATAACTGTTACCCATTTCGTAATATTACATCAAACTACTGCATTTGATCATTAAGGTTCATATCCCATACCATTCAGCCAACATTTGCACACACACACCACACTTGGTTTTTATTCAACATATTATGATGAATATGTGCTCATTAATCATTTAACTAATGTACATGTTTAACACATGCATTAATTACATGTCATACACATGCATTCATTGCATGTACGCACTTAAACATTAAATTAGCTTATGTAATCTTAGATATACATACCAAATAAGTCAAAACACTCCTTAATACTTCAATTTTCCTTTTCTTTCTCTTTCTTCTTGCCTTTGCCTTCTTCTACATAGATATAAAACCCCAACATATTCAAAAATTCATAACAAATCATATACTCAACAAAAATCCAAATTGACTTGATAAACCTTAAATTGGGACCTTAAATGACTCCTAAAAATTACTGAACTTCAATAAAAATCATTTATACAAAAGTTGGTCACTATTTACTCAAGACTCCTCAAATTAAAATTCTCCAAATTGGCCATTCAATCTTGATGTATAATACCTAAAAAGGTTTTTTTATGCCTAAAATTACTTTTTGAAGTGTGATATGGTGAGAAATCAAGAAAAAACAACCTCAAAACCATAGAAAGGAGCTTCCATGGCTGACGGTTCAAGAAAGAGAAAGAGAGGGCTAGTTGTTCTCTTTCTTTTGATTGCTAAAAAGACTTATATAAGCCCTAAATTAAAGGCCATGATTTAATTCTAGATTGATCCGATGGCCTATAATAAAAAGCCTACTTGAATATCCTTTTTATGTCTTTTTTTCTTTAATTTTATTCCTCTAATCTTTTTATCAATCAATAGGTTTAATAATCACAAATAATCATACATGATATTATCTGATTGTCCTAAACAAACCATACACAAAAACTTTGAAATTCCAATATAATGTTAACCCTTTTTTCCTTATTTGATTTTTATAAAATTTTCTCGATCTTAAAAAATTTCAATTCTAATCTATCAAACTATTTAGAATATTTAAGTATCAAGTTGTAAAATTCCCACCTCAATTATGGCCAAAACATTGAAATTATTGGTTTAGCCCTTACTACGTTACTATTCATATTAGACTGACATAAAAACTTTATTACTGATTTTAACCTTCTTAATGACTTTGTTTTCATTTTAATTTTTTTATAATTATATTATAAATAAGACTCCCATCCAGTGGATTAGTATGGCTCAAGTCTTAAGAAATACTAATCAAATCTTGGGAAGTATTATTCATAATCCTAAAATTCTCGAGTGTTACATTGTACACTCGATGTGTAAAAAAATAGGAGGAAGGAAGTTTATGGCTATAAATATTGATTTTGAAAAATCATATGATAGATTGTGATGGCCTTTTATACAAGAAACTCTCACAGACTATAAGATTCCTGAGGAGTTGCACTGAGTTATAATGCATTGTATTACTTCCTTTGAGTTATAGGTTCTCTAGAATGGTTCTATAACTAGGAATTTCAAACTTACTCTTAGGATCCACCAAGGTGACCCACTCTCTCTATACCTTTTTGTCCTATATATTTAGAGACTGAGTCAATCTATAAACATGGTAACTTAGATGATCTTTGGTAATTGATTCACCTAAATAAAATGGGCTAGTTCTCTCTTATTTATTCTTTGCCGATGATCTTATCCTATTTTCAGAGGCTTCTTTAGATTAAGCAAATGTCATTAAAGAATTTTTTGAAGTTTTCTTTTTGCCTTTGGATTAAAAGGTTAACAATGTCAAAACCACCATTTACTTTTCCAAGAATGTTATTGATGATGAAGTTGTGAAAGTTTATGGGGTTCTGAATTTTAAATGAGTGGATGCTTTAAGGATTTATCTAAAAGTGTCACTTAGTCACAAATGAGTCACAAAATAAACCTATAACTATATCTTTGATTGAATGCAGCAAAGGTTGTTAGGTTGGAATACTCAGCTACTTTCTTTTGCAGGCCAAGTAACTCTAGCAAAATCAGTGCTTACTATAATTTCATTTTATGTGATGTAAATAGTTCCACTTCCTTTGTCCATTTGTAACCGTATTGAAAGCCTTAGATTTTAGATCCATGGCTAGTGTTAATAAGGCTTTCTTAATAAAGATTAGCTTTAAATTGATTAAAGACGAGGGTACTCTATTGGCTCAGGTCCTACAGTCTAAATATAAGGTTACTGATTTGATTCATACTTCTCTAAATAACAATAATGGCTCTAATCTTTAGGGAAATATTGTTAAAAATTGGAATCATATTTGTGATAGGCTGCATTGGGAAATTGGAAATATGCTTCTATAAATTTTTGGTGTGATCAATGGGTTAGAAACATAGAGCTAATTATGCACTTTGATAATCTTTCTACAAATAACCTCAATATCTTAGTGGCCTTTATGGTGAAAACAAATGGTAAATATGAGTGGGGTAATTTTGCTAAACAAATTCCTTATAACTATCTCCTTAGGATTGTAGGTATAAAGCCTCTTTATCCTAATAAAGGTGTTAATGTTTATCTTTAGAAATGGGCAAGTAGTGGTTTATTTTTAATTAAATAGGCTTATAATAGTTTGGTTGCTAGTAAGTGGAATGAACTAAAGAGATGCTAGAAGTTAATTTGGTAGATGCATCATTCTTAATGAGTAAAAAGTTGTTTATGGCTGATTGTGCATGCGAAGTTGCATATTAATGAAGAAAGGATGAGATGAAATATGGGGCATAATTCTTATTGTGAGCATTGTGGGCATGTTATGGAGAATACTTGTCACGTACTTCGATTTTA
>CANXYI011949771.1:0-10149 GCA_948208565.1 Hura crepitans
CATGAGAAGTACTTACATATGCACAATATAGTCATTTGTTTCCATATTATGACTCCCTAAATCAATTAAGCACATTTTGGGCATTTATCAATTCTAATACAATCTCTCACTTTCATTCACACATAAATATGTCAAATAAAAGAATTAACCTCATTTTTGGCTTAATTAACCCTAATTACTAAATTTAGCCATTTAAGCCTCATTATGCTCCATATTAGGCATATTATGTCATAACATGCACATAATGCATATTCACTTTCTCAAAATAAATTCACATCATTTTAAACACATTTATATAGTAATAATAAGCCATACAACCTATTTAATGCATAACATTTATGGCATACCACATTTTTAGGTAGTTATTACATATTGAGCATAATATGGAGTTTAGGGTTTCTAATTGAATTTACACATTCTATTTTGATTATGCATACCAAAGTGGTCGAGAAAGAATCCTGAGACCCATCTACACCTTTGTTTTGCCTTTTTCATAGTTCTAAAACCCCTAACATAAATCGAGAAATACTTTGAAAATTTGTAATAAATAAATCGATGCTTTAAAAGTCAATCTAAAATCATAGAAAATCTCTTAGGCACCCCTAAAACCTAGGAAAAATAATAGAAGTTAGAAATTCTTACTTGAACCAAAGTGGGTTATTATTCACGAGATAGCAAAACTGATAATTTTGAGCAATTTTTCTCGTAACATTCGCTTTCTTAGAGTCCTTAAGGGTGTAGAGGTTCTATAAAGTCATTTTAATAGAGGAAATTTAGCTTTAATAGAGGAAGGAAAGCAAGAAAAATGGAGGAGAGGGAGAGAGCATGCTATCGGCTAAGAGAAAGGAGAGAGGGGAATAGGGATTTTGAGTTTTTGAGTTAAAATTTGACTATTTATACCTCTCTCAAAAATCCTTTTTTTTAGTGCATTTTTCTCCCATTCTTCCTTCTCTTTCCATACCTAATTAATTGCCATTTTTATTCCATAAATCCATTTTTATTATGCCCCACATGCCTCTAATAATTAGAGCTTAAAAAATAAAGAAAATCAATTAAATACATAATTTTTCATGTTACCCAATTTTCAAAAAATTACTTCACCGATATGTAAAAATTCTAATTCCAGTGCCATTAGGCTCATTAAAATTTTTAAGTATCAAGTTGTATAAGTTTTATAATTTTCTAAGCAACTTCTAAAAAAATTATGATTCATCTTTGCCTTGGTCACTATTCCCAAGATAATGTTGTAAAAATTTCCTTAGCATTTTTAACCACTCTAATAACTTTTGGTTAATCTCAAACTTTGCTCAGATTAATACTTTTATCTAGTAACTTTAGTGCTTCTTGGGTCTTAGGAACACTATTCATCTCAGGAAAGTACTGTTCATAATTGTCGAGATTTTTAGGGCATTACATTTCTTCCCCTTTTAAATAAATGTCGTCTTTGACATTAAAGTATTAACTGGTTCAAATAATTATGGGTATTGTTCCTTCATTTGAGGTTTCACCTCCCAAGTAGCTTTTTTCATCCCGTGGTGTTTCTAGAGAACCTTTACCAAGGGTACTATTTTGTTCCTTAGTTCCTTCTCTGCTTTGTTTATAATCCTCACTAGTTCTTTTTCACAAGACAAATTAGGATTAACCTTAATTTCTTCCATTGTTAACACATGCATAGGATTTAATCTGTATCTTTTGAGCATGGAAATGTGAAAGACATAATGAATCTACTGTAAGTTCAGAGGCAAAGCTAGTCTGTAGGCTATTGGTCCTATATGTCTTGTGATCTTGTATGGCCCAAAAAGCTTAGAACTTAACTTCCCTTTCTTTCTAAATTGCAAAACCTTATTCCAAGGTGAAACCTTGAGAAAAACCTTGTCTCCCACTTTATATTCCACTACTTTTTATTTCAGATCCGTATATGACTTCTACTTATTCAGAAGTTGCTTTTAATCCATCTCTAATGATCTTTACCTTTTCTTTTGCATCTTGTATCAAATCTGACCCCATGAATTTAGTTTCACTGAGCTTATTCCAACACAAAGGCATTCTATACTTTCTTCTATATAAGGCCGTATAAAGAGCTATGCCCAGACTCACTTGATGACTATTATTATAAGTGAACTTTGCTAAGGACAAATATTGGTTTTAGTATCCATTGAACTCTAATGCAAAACCCTTCAACATATCCTCAAGAATTTGAATAACTCTTTTGAATTGTCCATCTGTCTATGGATGGAATGCTATACATAAGCTTAACCAAGTACCCAAGGCATTATGAAGTTTCTTCTAAAACCTCGATGTGAACTTTAGATCCTAATCTGATATAATCAAAGATAGTGCTCTATGTAACCTAACTATATCATCCATATAAAGCTATGCTAGCTTCTTTAAGGAATAATCCATTCTTATTAGAATAAATTGAGTAGTCTTGGTCAAATAATCCACAACCACCCAAACTGAATCACACCTACTCCTTGTCATAGGTAGCCCCACCATGAAGTCCATGGTCACTTTATCCTATTTCTATTCTAGAATTGTGATAGCATGAAGCAATCTAGAAGGAACCTGATGTTCTACCTTTACCTACTAACAAGTATGGCACTTAGTCACATACTCTGACACATCCCTTTTCATGATTGGACACTAATAAGAAAGCTTTAAATCCTGATACATTTTATTATTACCAGGATGCATCGCATAAGGAGCACTGTGAGCTTCCTGCAGAATTTGCTTCTTTAACTCTTCCACATCTAACACACAAATTCTATCATGATAATACAAATAGCCATCTCCCTTAATGTCATACTTTTTTGGCTTTCCCTTTTGTATAGTACTTATAATGCTCATCAGTCTGTGATAATCTCTTTGACAATCCTTTACTTGTTGTAACAGACTAGGCTTAACTTGTGTCTCAGCTAACAAGGCACTATCACTTGCGAGTTGTAATATGACATTCATAGCTCTCATGGCCACCATGAACTTCCTACTAAGTGTATCGATCACTACATTGGCCTTCCCTAGATGGTAATTAATTAGGCAGTCATAATCTTTAATCAATTCCATCCATCACCTCTTTCTCAGGTTCAACTCCTTTTGTGTAGGAAGATCCTTAAGACTCTTATGGTTAGTGAAGATATAACATTTCTCCCTATAAAGATAATGTCTCTAGATTTTTAGAGCAAACATAATAGCAATAAGCTCTAAATTATGAGTAGGGTAGTTCTTCTCATATGGCTTCAACTATCTTAAAGCATAGGTAACAACCTTGCCATTTTGCATTAGAACACACCCTAACCCATTGTGAGACACATCACTATATATAGTGAAGTCTTTCCTTAAAACTAGCTGTATAAGAATTAGAGCCTCTATCAACATAGCTTTAAGCTTATCAAAGCTTTCCTGACACTTGTTCTCCCAAACAAACTGGACATCTTTCCTTAATAATAGTGTCATAGGAGTGGTTATCAATGAAAACCCCTTGACAAATCGTCTTTAATACCCTGCCAAGCCTTGGAAACTCCTGATCTTTATGTTTTTCTTAGATGGTTTCCACTTTATAACTACTTTTATCTTGTTAGAACCTAAATACCATCAGCTGATGATATTTGTCCCAAGAAAGATACTTCACTCAATCGAAACTCATATTTGCTGAGTTTAGCATAGAGCTTTTCTTCTTTCAAAATCTGAAGAACTATTTTTAAATGTTGTTCATGATCTTTCTTATTCTTCAAGTAAACTAGAATGTCATTTATGAAAACTACCACAAACTAATTAAGGTAAGGTCTAAAGACTGTATTCATTAAGTTTATGAATGCTACAAGAACATTGCTAAGCCCAAATGGCATTACTAAAAACTTTTAATGACCATACTTCATCCTAAAAGCTATATTTGCCACATTTGATTCCTTCACTCTCAATTGATAGTACTTAGATCTCAAATCTATCTTAGAGAATGCTCTGACTCCTCTAACCTGATCAAATAGATCATCAATACATAATAGTGGATACTTATTCTTGATGGGGAACTTTATTCAACTGTCGGTAATCCACATATAACCAAAGTGAACCATCCTTCTTTTTAACAAACAAAACTGATGCTTCCCATAGTGAAACACTCAGTCTGATTAATCCTTTATCTAGTAACTCTTATAACTACTCCTTTAACTTCTTTAACTTAGCTGGTGCCATGTAATAAGGTGCTATAGGTACTAGACTAATACTAGGAAAAACCATAATACTGAACTTAAGTTCACTTTCTGGTGGCAAACTCAATAATTATTTTTGAAAGACATCAACAAACTTAGCTACAACAAGTATGCTACTCACATCAAATTCTTTTGTTCTCGTGTCATACACATGTGTAAGGTATGCTTGACTACCTTTCCACATCAACTATCTAGCTGTTACTATAGATATCATATTGGATAAGAAGTTGATCCTCTCTCTAATAATTATGATTTTAGACTTATCATCAGCCTGGAGAGTCAATCTTGTGACAACCCCTATTGGATTCCTTAAAAAACCCCATAGGTGATGCATGCACTCTTAGGTCACTCATCTTAATATTGGCCACTAGTACTATTCATATAACTTAGATTACTTTACATCAATTTAACTTACTTTGTTTCCAAAATCACTACTCTTTGGTTTTATATCTTGTTAAAGTTGTAATCATATAAAGGATATCAATTCCAGGTAATTACAAGACATTCCCAAAAATTTTAGAAATTTAGTCAGCATAACAGCTGTCTGAGTTCCTATCTAAAAATTTTAAAACCTATTTAAACACTTCTATAAATATTTCACAACTCTTAGACCCATCTGGTCCCCCATTCTCAACCTAACATCAGTAGCTATAACACATCAATCATAGGTCTCAAGCCACAGATTAAAACATATATATATATAGAGCTTTAGGCTCACATCATTAACAAGCATCATTTCTGAACATACATTCACAAGGAAAACATATGGTTCTATTTATTACATTAATAGGTTATGCTTACTTATGTACATTACATATACAGAGCTCAAATACATGTTTTCTACCCAATTCCCACCTAGGTACATAGATATCAAAACTATACAACATTTACTTTATATTCTTCATAGGTATCCTTCGAACTCTTATCAACATGCTTTATGAGGTAGGATTTCACTCTTAAGTACCAACGAACCAAAACAGGTATGCTGAGTATACGAGATATGCAATGGTGAACTTAAAGCATTTACATCATGGAATTTTATCTTTTTCACACATGTGCAATCTAATAACTGAGTTTACCTTATTATTTGATTCAATTTATATAACATAGTGCCAAATTACTAAAATACCCCTAAGGCATTTATATGTCATGAAATAACTTTTTTGACTCACATAAATTATTTAAAGTAGTTATTAATATTCATAGCATGCATACTTTACATGAATCAATTTATTTAAACACATAGGTGTAAAATGACCAAAATACCCCTAAGTCTGTATTTCATCAATTACTCAGAAAATATTATCCAATTATGCTAAATTTTATTTCCCAGACCATTTTTATTATTCACTTAATTTAATTTACTAGCTCGACTAGGAAGATGACACTTAAAAACATTAGATCTAGAGGGAAAATAAACTAGTGCAGTGGTCCCTATTTTGGACCTATGCTATTACATCGGCATATGTTCCATAATAGAGATTAGCCCGTAGCCTCTTTAGACACAAATAAATAACATCTGTGTGATATAATAGAGATTAGCCCGTAGGCCTCCCTATCCATAAATAAACATCATAAGGAATGTGACATAATAGAGATCAGCCCGTAGGCCTCCCTAGCCACAAATAATATCTCAACCTCTATATGACATAATGGAGATTAGCCTGTAAGCCTCCCCATCCATAAATAAAATTCACTAGCTGAACATCAAACAACTAATAGCTGCGAAAACCCTAAGTTGATTGGTCAACCCATCTAGGGGGTGTCTAACTAATGGGCCAAGTAGCTCATTTAAAGTCTGTTTATTAACCAAAAGTGTTCTTATAATATTTAAGTTGCAATAATAGATAGTTATATATTTTTTCACACTATTTATTTTTTAGCCAGTCTGGTATAGCCATATTTTGGCTCTATCAGGTAAAAATCCCAAATTAATATTAAGTTATGTTATTACACATATACAAGGTTCAATATGTTATAATTTATCATAGCATTAGTTCTCTGGAAACTAACACTTACTGTCCAGTGACATTTTTGGTTCAGGTAATGGTCAACTAGACAGTTATAGGTCATTTGACCACTTTTCAAAACATAATTCTAGGACTGTTTTAAGTCCAATTACAACACAGTTTTCAACATCTTATTAAGTACATTCATAAGCCCAAAGCCAAACATATCTAGCCACTTCCAAGGCCAAACAATAGGCACAATTGCCATTCATTCATATATCTCAAATCCAGCCCAAAGGCATAAGTAAATGTTCAATTTCATAGTTCATTTCAAGCCACTTTTTAAGCCATTATTCTAGGCCATTAACATCATTTTAGTTCCACCTTTTTAGTCATTTAAAGACACATTCTCAAAGTATATTTAAAATACTATCATGCCATATACATTGTTCAATCTAAGGTCATTATAAGCCAATTGTCTAGCCATTATAATTAATTTACTTAACACTTCCATAAGCTACATTACATGCCATATTGTCATCAACATGCTTTCAGGTTATCAAGGAAAATTAGGCATATTTCCATTTCCTTTCCACCATATATTAATATCCATCCACAAATATATGCCACAAACATACCTACACATATACATACCAAATTTTAAGCCAATTCTCATAGGTTACATAACATCCCACATAATATTCACTAATAGTAGTCCTTAGGTACAAGCATGAAAAGAACATTTCATCAAGTTTTCTAATTACAACTACCATAGTTCTCATTTTAACATACCAAGCAATTCTTAACTCATATTTCATACATCATATACCTTATCCAAGCATCCATACACACCAAAATCAATAAGCAATTGAAGCTTAATTCCTAAGTCCTTTAAAACATGGCTCCCTAATTCACTAAGTCCTCATTTAATCAACATTCTCATTGAAGAAATTATTCATAAACTCAACATATCAGCCATCCTAAACTATTATTCATCATCCTAGGCACCTCATTGCATGAAAGGAAGGCTTAAAGTTCACTTACCTAAGAGAGAAGTCCCTTGAACCCCCAAGAACACCAATCTATCCAGCATCAACGGTAACTTTCCTTCTCCCTTCATGGACTTCAATATGCCTTCCAATTGCCAAAATCACCTCACACACATAATCACATAAGTGTTAGGCATGATCCAGCATCAAAAAGCAGCCAAAACCCTAAGAAATGGAGGAGAAATAGCCATGAGCTCACCTAAGGGTCATTATGCTGGATAATCTGAACCAGTAAAATTTGCTGAATTTTATCTCTTAATTGAGAAGCCTTTTTTGCCTAATTCTTTTTTTCTTATGGTGCCTAATAGATAGATTTGAATTTACTAACTAGAATCACCATTTTTGGAGAAGGGACGAAAAAGTTATGCCCAGAAAACTTCACCCTTGGTGTTGGCAACAACAAGGAAAAGGGGAGGAAGAAAATTTCTTCATTCCAAGTGGAAATCCACTTGTCAAGTGAGGTTTGCCACTTGGAAAGCCTCATTGGCCACTTCGCATGATGTGGGCCCCATTTTGACATGACAAGGTTGGTCCTAAAACTTCTCAAAAATCCCAAAACCATCCTTATTTTTTAACAAAATTTGAAAATTCACAGTAATTCACTGGGACCTCAAAAAGTTATGCCATTCATTTTATAATTCATATTTTAATCCCCTCTATCTGCTTATAAATTTTCATGACCAAATTCCATGATAAGATAATTTTTAGATTGCCTCAATTTGTGTGCTAACCTAAAAAATTACGAGAATTTGCAAACGACCTCAAAATCCAAAAATTCTTTCACCAGTGGATCCAATGGAATTTTTGAGCTTTAGGGTCCGCTATTTTTGGGTCTGTCTGGGCATATCCCGGGTCAATCCCGACCCAAAAAATTTTTATTGCACAGATGCATTCTTTACTGCTTAAAATGAATTATTAGTTCTGCTAAATTTTTAAATTTCAACTTTTTCGTCAACTTAAAGCCCCTTGAAGTTTCATGACTAGTGCCACTGCCTCAGTCCACGTATAAGTGACCTGACAACACAGGCACACTTCTCAAACCCTATGGCATTGTTCACGGAGCCTTAAATCATGAGCATTACAAATCTCTTATGCTTGCAATCTAAAATCCCTTGATATTTAGACAACCAGTCTATTCCCAATATCAAGTCAAAATCATTAAAGTGTAATTTTATCAAATTAGCAAGAAATTAATTGCTCTATATCTATAAAGGGCAATTTCTATATACTCAGTCAACTACCATATGCTAGCCTATGGGGTTAATAACCATGATATCTAAGTTAAGTGGTTCTGAAACTAACCCTCAGTCTTATGCTCGTGATTTGCTTACATAGAATGTGTAGACCTTAGATCATTTAATGCTAAAATAGGAGAAAAGTACCACTTATGATCTAGCTCATCTATATCCTCTTGAGCTCTAATGGTATACTGATGGGTAAGAGCTCTTTGCTCATGTCGAGACTCTGACCTATTTCTTTGAGTCCCCTCAGCTTTCTCTCCTCGACTTCCCTTCTAGCCTTCAATAGGTGTAGGTATCTATGACCTACACTCTGTCCTTGAGGATAGTCTTTATGCATGTGACCTGGCTATCTACAATTAAAGCAAATACTTGGCTTCTTCCAACATTACCCCTTGGCCATTTGAAACGTGTCTTGTAACACCCCCTACCTATCTCTACCTGAAACAAGCAAAGAGTGTCACTTTCTGCTGAAGCCACCCATCCTAGGATTTCCTTAGGGGCTTTTCATTTAACTTCCACCCAAGTTTGACTTCTATTGAACAAACCCTTCCTTTATCCAAATCTGATCACTTATTCTAACTTTACATCTTATTTTGGTTTGTTAAAAGTTTCTTTGGACATTACTAGACAATTGCAGAAATCCGGGTAGCATAATGGCTACCCTGGTTCCTAACCTAACTAAACCTGCAAAGAAACACACTTCTAATTCAAAACCCTTCTTATTCCTCCTCTGGAACCTCTGGTCCTTTAGAATCAATTAGCATCATAAACATCATTATCCACAGTACACAGGGTCGTAGACCCATCAACACACAAGCATGCCAAGAAAAATACTCATTCATTTCATAACACTGTACTTACATACTAATTTTACTTCATTAATACATACAGTCTTGCTACCCATTCTAACCTACATATATACATGAGTGTAGTACACTATTTATATGTAATTCAAAAGGAAAGTAATATACCAAAAGACACTAGGATAGTTACACTGAGGCTGACGTCCTATGTTGACTCGTACTCTGCTTACGACCTGCATATCAGAACACCGATACTCTAAGTACTAGGCTCAGTAGTGGAATAACATAATTATATTATGTCTCATGCAACAAGCAACATGCAAGGTTTCACACACAACAAGGTCATCCTAAGATGCTAGGTTCATTCATTCATTTATACTCAATCAATTATTTACTTATCTAATTTATGCATCATTCATTATAGTTTACTTTATCTGTTCATAGGTACATAGATAGACAACACTTAAAGACACTAGATAGTGGGACTATCCTGTGTAGTGGCCCACTTTTAGGGCCTAGGTAGCTGCACCTACCTTGCTCAATAGCAGGGTCCCGTCCGTAGACTACTCCTAATATTGGACTAGTAAATAGTAGGGACACGTCCGTAGACCACTCCTAATATCTGCGAAGCATCAAACAAAAGTGGATAGCAGAAACCCATCCATAGACCACTCCCAATATCCATAATCACATCAAACAGGATGCTGAAGCATCGTACAGTCTCAACACCACTAACACATGGTAGTGGGTCCCAGAAGCACCAACTACCTAGCAGCTGCTCTATCCCTAGTTGACCGGTTAACCCATCTAGTGGGCATCTAACTAATGGATCTTTAACTAATTTAAACCATATTTAGTGTTATTTTTTCTTCAATTTGCCATGTTGAGTCTAAACCTCTCAT
>CANXYI011950104.1:0-19050 GCA_948208565.1 Hura crepitans
CATTATGACCCTTTTCAGGCCCGTCAAAGTTTTATGAACAATATGCTAGTCGTCGGACTCGAAATGATGACCCGCACCACAGGGAACATCAATCGGGTTCCGAATGCACTGTTCATAAGACGTCGACCGGCAGTCGTTACAGTACTAGTCTACTGGGTAGACCATTATGTTATTAGCACACTTGGTGCCATTATTAGATTATGTCGGTGCAGCGGTGCAAGTCCCAGAGGGGCTACTACACTAGTCTGCTAGGCAGACCAGATTGAGTAATTGAATTGATATGTGACTTGAGAGGTTTACGGACAGATCCTTATGTAACATTTTATTGTATTTACTTTAGGAGGTCTACAGACTGATCCTTATGATTCTATCAAGCAGATGCAATGGTCAGGGTCTAAAATGTGGATCACTACATAATCTCAATTCCCTCTAGGTCCAGTGAACTTAAGTGTATCTATCTAGTCGGGCCTACTATTTTAATGAGATAAAAAAACTTATAAATTAATGATAATGGTAGATATTAATGAATTAACTAATTTAAAATAATTAAATGGGAGATTATTCACAATATACAAGGAAGCATATTTTGGTAATTTTTGACTAATATAGATAATATATTTGCATGACAATCTGAAATACTTAAGATTATTATTATGTGCATAAATAATGAATGTGACATATTTTAAATGCTTGAATTCACTAGTGAGAATTATATACTCAGAGTACCTATTTCGGTGCACAGGTAAGCAGAGTTAGCAAACAGCCTAGTGTTACATGCAGTATAAGTTTAGAGGACAAGCTAAAAGGTGACTATGTGAATAATGTATAGTTTTATACTCATGTACATAGGTGGGACAAATGGGTATTGTGTGTAAAAGTGATGTAATATGTAAATATTAAATGTAGACAACAGTTGTAATGAAGTAACTGTGAAATGCCTTTAAATGTGTGATTTTACTTAATACCTATAGAATATGAGCCTAAAGCTCTAGGATATGAATTTATTGATTATGGCCTGAGGCCTATGCTATTGCTAAGATAGATTGATGATGTAAGATGAATATTTGGAGGATTAAAAGGGTCCGGATGTGAGGAATAGTTAGATATAATTATTTGAAGTGTTTTTGTATAGGTTAAAATTTTGCATATTCACTCGGACAACCATTATAATGCCAGAGTTAAGAAAAGTTTGGAAAAGCTTATAAATATCTAATTAGGGTATAATAGATCCCTATAATCTTAAGGTAAATAATATAAAGTTAGAATCAAGATTTAAAGACTAATTAAATTATATTAAGTAAATTGATAATAGTTAATTGAATGGACCCTAAGGGCAAAGTAAAGATGGATGACTTAGTAGGAAGTGCACCACTTATTAGGCTTCTTCAAGAATCCAGTAGAAGATGTCACATTTAGTGGTTTTAGAGCATAGGTTTATAGTTCCGAGGTATAGTACATGAGTGAAACTACCTAGGTTTATATTCCTCTAAACTATTGTACTGCATGAGGCTGATAGGTTGTTCCTTTTGTAGAAAATACATGGCTGATCAGGTACCCAAAAGAGAGGTCAAAGATTTGGTTAGTTTTGTACTCATAACTATATAAGGAGTAAACCATGCATCTATACCTAAACCTAGTGATGCTACATAGCAGCCATAACCACAAAGTACTAGGCTAGCAATGAGCAAAAACATCTTTTACTTTGTTACAGCAAATAGTGAACCTACTCAAACATACCACTACTACTATTCCACCTCCACCTCCTCTAACTCTAGCGCTACCTCCTCCACTAGCTCTTTCATAGAAAATATGCTTAGAGAGATTGAAGAAAATATGGGTTGTTGATTTGTTAGGGAGGAAGGAAGTTGATGCTATTAGAGCTGAGTATTGGCTGGGTAGAACATTCAAAATTTTAGAACAGTCAAAATTTTAGAACAGTTGAAGTGTAATGATGAAGAGAGTTTCTAGTGTACTACCTATCTCCTTCAAAAAGAAGTTTATAGTTGGTAAGACAGTATCAAGAGGAGAAAAGCACTTGTAGACCTGACATGGGAGTTTTTCCTTAAAGAGTTCAAGAAGAAATATGTACCTAAATCATATAAAGATAAGAAGAGGCATGAGTTCCTTGACCTGAAGTGAGGTAAGAGGACTATGTTAGAGTATGAGAAAGACTTTTACTAGATTGTTAAAATATGCTGAAGAGTTTATTCCCAATGAAGAAAAATGCAAAAGATTTTTGAAGAGGCTGAATGTAGAATTGAGAATGCAGATTGCAAACTTGGAAAAGAAAGATTTTGTAGTACTAGTGGCAACTGCATTTGACATGGAAGAGATGGTGCAAGAAAAGAGACTTTTTCTAGAGGAAAAGTTAGTTCACTATAGGGCAGTCTAATGCCACATTAGGTGATAACAAGAGAGGAAGAGAGGGGTAGTCTTAGTATTAGCCTCGATCTCAATTTTAGTCAAGGTACCAAGCGTAGAGATAGATACAGTCTCAAGGATTTAAATAAGCTTTTATAGGTAGATCTTGATTTCCTCCTCGAGGTATTAGTGCTTCTGGCATAGAAGGTAATAGGAATGGACCCCCAACTTGTAATACTTGCCGTAAACAACATTGGGGATAGTGTAGACTAGCAAGAAGAGTGGAGTGTTTTAATTGTTGTGCCATGGATCATTATTAGAGAGAGTGTCCTCAGAGACAACTAGAGGGCGCTTAGACTTAGGCACCTATAGTTGCACCTGAAAGTAGGGGTTAGAGGTAGAATAGAGAGGACTAGCTTAGTACTAGTTAGGGCATAAGGATCAAGGCTTATGCTCTAGCTAGATAGTATATAGTGAGAGCTAGAGAAGAGGCTATAGCACCAGACATCATAAACTAGTACTTTTTATTTATTTGATGTCCAGTTTTAGCTTTGATAGACCCTAGTTCTACTCACTTTTATGTATGTGTAAAGCCTACCTAGTACATGCCCTTTACACTAATACTTCCACCTCTAATCTTAAACATGTTCTAATTGTTTTTAAATTTCCTTATGTATTTCATAATGAGTTACCAAGTTTACCTCCTTAGAGACAGCTTGAATTTGAAATTAAGCTATACCTTGGTATAGCTTTAGTATCTATCACTCTATACTATATGAAACCTACTGAATTAAAAGAACTGAAAGTACAACTATAGGATTTATTAGACAAAGTTTTCATTAGACCCAATGTATCTCCTTGGGGAGCACCTATATTGTTTTTGAATAAGAAAGGTAGGTCGCTCCGATTGTGTATTGATTATAGGTAGCTAAATTAGGTGATTGTAAAAAATAAATACCTTTTACCTAGACTATATGACCTTTTTTATTAGTTAAGAGGTGCAAGTGTGTTTTCAAAAATTGATATGAGATCCGGGTACCATTGCTGGAGAATTAAGGAAACTAAAATTCCTAAAACTACTTTTAGAACTTAGAATGGCCACTATGAATTCCTAGTGATGCCATTTAGGCTTACTAATGCTCTAATAGCCTTTTATGGACCTGATGAATAGTGTTTTTTAACCTCACTTGGATTAATTTATTATGGTGTTCATAAATGACATCCTAATGTATTCTAAAACTAAGGAAGAACATGAACAACACCTCAGGGTTGTGTTATGGACTCTGAGAGAGAAATAGTTATATGCCAAGCTAACTAAGTGTGAATTCTGGTTGAATGAAGTTGCTTTTCTAAGATACATAAGTTTAACAAAAGGGATCAGAGTTAACCCTAGTAAAGTGAAGGTAGTTTTAGAATGGGAACTACCTTGAAATGTGATAGAGATAAGAAGTTTTCTAGGTTTACTAGGGTACTACAAGAGGTTTGTGAAAGGGTTCTCTATAATTGCTACTCCTTTGATTAGATTGATTCAAAAGAATGTAAAGTTTGAGTGGACTAATAAATGTCAAGAAAGTTTTGCAAAATTGAAGAAGATGCTAACAAAAACTCTTATTATGATTCAACCAAAATAGGTTAAAGATTTCACAGTGTACAGTGATGCTTAACTTAATAGCTTAGGTTGTGTATTAATGTAGGAAGGAAAAGTAATAGCTTATGCTTCAAGACAGCTTAAGCAACATGAGAGGAATTATCCTACTCATGATTTAGAGCTAGCTACTATTGTATTTGCTTTTAAAAACTATAGACATTATTTGTGTGGTGAAAAATATTATATCTACACAGATTATAAAAGCCTAAAATACCTCTTCACTCAGAAAGAGTTAAATTTAAGATAGAGAAAGTGGTTGGAACTGATAAAAGATTATGACTATTTGATTGATTACCACTAGGAGAAAGCAAATGTGGTGGCAGATGCCTTAAGTAGGAAATTCATGGTAACTCTAAAAAGCCTTGAATGCTAAATTGTAGTATACTTCATAAAATGTTATTTTAGATGAGTTATAGGTGAAACTAGACTTTCAAAAGTAAATCAAAGGAACTTAAATGAAAGATGAGCAGTTGGTTTAGAAGGCAAGTAAAGTTAAAGAGATGAAGGCCACTAGGTTTGAAGTGATAGAAGAAGGATGTCTATATTATCAAAATAGGTTATACGTACCTAGTATAGATGACTTGAGATTATAGATATAGAAAAAGGCATATGAAGCTCCTTATTCTATGCAACCTAGGAGTACAAAGATGTATCTTGATTTGAAATCTCATTATTGGTGGCCTAGTATGAAAAAAGATATGGCAAAATATGTGGCAAGATGTTTGACTTGTCAACAGGTAAAAGCTAAACACTAGGTTCCTTCTGGTTTGTTGTATCCTATAGCAATACTAGAATGGAAGTGGGAGAAAGTGATAATGGATTTTGTGATGGGTTTACCGATGACCAGAAGTAAATGTGATGTTGTGTGGGTGATTGTTGATAAAAACAACTCAATTTATTTCAGTCAGAATAGATTAATCTTTGAAAAAGCTAGCTAAGTTGTATATTGATGAAATAGTTAGACTCTATGGTGTTCTGGTAACCATCATTTCTAATAGAGATCTTTGCTTCACTTCTAGGTTTTGGAAGAAACTATAAGAAGCAATGGGTACCAGATTGGCCTATAGCACATCTTTTCATCATCATACTAATAGATAGTCAGAAAGGGTGATATAGGTACTTAAGGACATGTTATGGGGTTATGCCATTGAATTTAAAGGTAGCTGGGATCAATATTTATCTTTGGCTGAATTTGCTTATAATAATAGCTATCAATCCAGTTTGGGTATGGCACTTCATAAAGCTTTGTATGGTAGATGATGCAGAACTCCTTTATGTTGGAGTGATGTTGGGAAAAGTAAAATATCAAGTGTTGATCTGATTAGAGATGTAGGGGAAAAAGTAAAGGTGATTAGGGAGAGACTAAAAGCTACAGTTCGTAGATAGAAATTTTATGTTGATTTGAAACAAAGAGATATTGAGTATGTAGTAGATGAGAAAGTGTTTTTAAAGGTATTCCCATGGAAAAAGTGTTTAGATTCAGGAAAAAGGGGAAATTGAGTCCCAGGTTCATCGGACCATATGAAATTACAAAGAGAGTTAGACCTTTAGCTTATAGGTTAGCATTACCACTTGAGTTACAATAGATTCATGATGTTTTCCATGTTTCAATGCTCAAAAGGTATAGATCAGATCCTTCAAATGTGATTTTGTTAGCGGACATTGAAATACAACTTGATTTAAGTTATAAGGAGGAGCCTGTACGGATACTAGCTTAGGAAGTGAAACAATTGAGGAATAAGTCCATAGCACTTGTCAAAGTGCTATAGAGGCATCATAACACTGAATAGGCTACCTGGGAGCCAGAGGAATGGATAAGGGCGTAGTACCCACACCTTTTCACTTTAGGTAATTTCGAGGATGAAATTTTCTTAAGAGGGGAAGAATAGTAACACTTATGTATCAAAGGTTCATGAACAGTGCCATTGGGTCTAAAAAGTGTGCCTAGGGTGCCAAGTCACTTACACCAGAATCGAGGCAACGACACTAGTCACAAAATTTTAAAGGGCACTAAAATGATGAAGTAGGCTAAACTTAAAAATTGAGTGGAACCAAAATATCATTTCAAGTAATAAACTAATGGCTTATAAGGTTAAATTGAGTTGGGCTAGGAATGACCCGAGATATGCCCAGACGGACCTGAAAATACTATGCCCTAGAGGTCAAAAATTCCTTAAAGTCTATTAGTGAAGGAATTTTTGAATTTTGAGGTTATTTGTAAATTCTCATAACTTTTAGGTTTAGCTCATAAATCGAGGCAGTCTATAAATTGCTCTATAGATAGAATTTGGCCATAAAACTTTATGAGCATGTAAATGGGAATATTCAAGGATTCTTCGAATAAATGGCATAATTTATCAAGGTCCTTATGAATTTTAAAAATTTTTTGAAGTTTCTACCGAAATCGAGCCATTTTCGCAAGGTATAGGTGGCTATGGGACCCACCTATACCACCTTAGCCATCATGGGACAAGTAAACTTGACAATAAAATTGGCCACTTGGCTAATTCCACTAAATGCCTTGGATTTCTTTCTTCTTCCTTTTTAGAGCTACCGATGCCATAAAGAGAGAAAAACCACCATTTTTTATTCCTTCTTCAAGCTTTGCAACATTTAATAGACACCTAAAATCACTTTCATATGTTAGAAAGAGAATTGTGGAGGAATTGGGAGCAAAATTAAGGCTAATAATTTAAGAAAAATCACACAAAGAGTCAAGGTTAGCCAAAGTCCTCATAGAAGTTCAAGTGTTCAAATGTAAGTGATTTTGGTTTTCTTACAATTTTTCCTAAAGGATTGGAGGTAGCTAGTGATGCCTATATACTTGGATTTTCATTTGTGGTTATGTGTGAATTTTTTTGGAAATTTAAAAATGCAAATAATGTGATGGAAGGCTAGGCTTAGAGGCTATGTTTGAAGGTTTTTTTGTGAGCTTTTGAGGGCCTAAAGTGTGATGATTTTCTTTAATTTAAAGTAAGGTATAATTCAAGAAAAATCACACAAGCAGTAAAGGTTACCCAAAGTCCTCATAGAAGTTCAAGTGTTCAAATATAAGTGATTTTGTTTTTCTTACAATTTTTCCTAAGGGATTAGAGGTAGCTAGTGATGCCTATATACTTGGATTTTCATTTGTGGTTATGTGTGAATTTTTGAGAAATTTAAAAATGCAAATAGTGTGATGGAAGGCTAGGTTTAAAGGTTATGTTTGAAGGTTTTTTTGTGAGCTTTTAAGGTCCTAAAGTGTGAGGATTTTCTTTAATTTGAAGTAAGGTATGTGCATTCAACCATTTACCTCATGCCACATAATTCTTGTGGGTTGAACTTGGGGAAATTTTTGGGAAATTTGTGGTAATGTATAGTAAAGTGAGGTAATAATGTATATAGCTTATTTTCATAGTGAATGACTGTATAGTATATTGATTGAATGAAAAGAACTTATAGTGATGCTTAAATTCTATATGGTCGAGAGGTATTTTGCAAGGGGGGAAGTTTGTGTCTTATAGTTTTTATGTAGTTTAAGGTGATACAAATGTTTATGGTATTGAGATATGATGAGAATGTTGGTAGTTAGAGTGTTAAGAGCATAATGATAATGAGTCCTTTAAGTAGCTAAAATCTTGTAAGGGTGCATGTGTACTTATGTAGCTTGGCATTTAGGTTAGCATCATGTATGGATAATCAAGCATAAATTGCATGTATATTAGGCTTATAATGTGTGAAATATATGTGGTTTAGATGGGTATTATGTTTAGCTAAGAGATTGCCTAAAGTTATTACTTGAGTGGAATACTTGAATTATTGGTTTAAGATGGATGAAATAGTAGTTTGTTATGTAAAAAGGCTTGAATGATCCTTGTGTGCAAGAATACTAGCTATGGCTAAGACATATATTGAGCATATGATAGCACAATGGCAGCCAGCTCTAAGTCATACGTGGGATATTTCCTTTCATGAGGCTTCAACTGTCTGGAGGCATATGCAATCACCTTGCCTTTCTACATAAAAACACAACCAAGGCAATTATATGAGGTGTCACTACATATAATAAAAGCCTTCCCTTATTCAGGTTGAGTGAGAATAGGAACCTCTATTAACACCACCTTCAATATGTCAAAACTTTCTTGACATTTATCATCTCCTTTAAATTTCACATCCTTTCCCAATAATCAAGTTAATAAAGCTACAATCATTGAAAAACCCTTTACAAATCTTTTGTAATACCCTGACAATCTTAGGAAACTTCAAATTTCTATCACATTCTTAGGAAGACTCCATTTTGATATAGCTTTAAGCTTGCTTAGATCAACTCTAATGCCTTCAACTGAAGCAATATGCCTCAAAAGGCTACTTTATTCAACTAGAACTCATGTTTACATAACTTAGTGTACAACTATTTTTCCCTCAAAATCTGTAACACAATTCTAAGGTAGGGCTCATATTCCTCTCGGCTCTTAGAATACATTAGGATATCATCTATAAACACCAAAAAAAAATTGATCCAAATAAGGTATAAAAATTTGGTTCATTAAGTCCATGAAGGCTACTGGGGCATTAATGAGCCCAAATGGCAACACTAAGAAATCATAAAGCTCGTATCTAGTTCTAAAGGTAGTCTTAGGAATGTCAAATTCTTTAATCCATAATTGATGATACCCTGATCTCAAACCTGTAAGTGTCGTCTTTCTAGTTAGCCTAGTGAATTGAATTAAGTAAATAATCAATATGATCATGGAAATAAAATTAAGCATAATTAGATAATATTTCTGAATAAATTGATGAAATAAAGACCTAGGGGCATTTTGGTAATTTTATACATATATTATTAAATGAATTGATTTATTGTAAAATATGTATGCCAAGAATATTAATAACTATCTTAAATGATTTATGTAAGTTAAGAAGATTATTTTATGACATATAAATGCCTTAGAGGCATTTTGGTAATTTGAAACTATATGTGTAAATTGAACTAAAGGACTTGGTAGGAACAATAATTGGACTGCACATGTATGGAAAGATATGATGACATGATTTAAATGCTTTAAGTTCATCACTAAGTATTTTTATACTCAACATACTTGTTTCAATGTGCAGGTACCAAGGTCAAGGACCTCGCCTTATAAAGCATGTAGTAGAGTTTAGAGGTCATTCTTGAGAAAACTAATCATGAATAGATATATGGTTTTTGCACTCTATATACTTTGGTAGGGAATATAGGTGTGTTGTATATAAGGGACATAGAGTAGTACGTGTTTATAACAAACTTTGCCATAATTAATCATGTGATAATTTTCTTATGTATATGTGATATATGTGGATGCTTGTGAGCCTGAGGTTCTTTGTGTTCTACTATGGCCTGAGGCCTGTGATTGCTGTGTGATAGATGATGTTGATAGGATGATAGGTGGTAGAGTAGAAGACTCCAAAAGATGCAATGTATGATATAAAAGTGTTTATAAGTAGAAATCAATATGGGATAGTGACTCGAGCAACTATTGTGTTGCTAGATTTTTAGGCAATACTGGATCATGTTGAAATCCTTTTGTAATAGCTGAAACATGTTAATATGAACTGAAATAGACTATAGGAACTAATGGTACTAAATTCAGAATCAGACAAAGTTGCCTAGTGCAGTATAAGTAAAACTTAAATGGATGATTATGGGAGAAGTAAAATGGGTGACCTGGCAGGAAGTACGCCACTTATTAGGTTTATTTAAAGATCTAGTAGGGGGTGTCACATTTTATGGTATCAGAGCATAGGTTAATGTTCCTAGGCTAAGTACATGAGTGTAAATGTCTAAGTTTCAAATTCCTCTGAAATATTACCCTATCTAAGGTAAATAAGAAAGTCTTCTATAATAAAGATATGATTTGTTAAGTTACTTGAAGAAGGGGCCAATTAACAAATTTTTTTTGTAACCATAGTTATACAGGGAGTATGTTAGGTATTAGCACCTAAGCCCATTAATATTGCACATCAACCAAAGTCACAAGTGACTAACTGACAGTAGGTAAGTGTAACCCCTGTCCTGGTACACTAGGAAATAGTGCATGAAAGGATCTTACTAGATCCCTAAAGTATGTTGAAGAGATTATTTTCAATGATATATAAAGACTGTAAGAGGTTCTTAATAGGACTAAAGGTAGGGTTAAGGATACAAACTGCTAACTCTCAAAAAGAGAGATTTTGTAGTGCTAGTACTAGCTATATGGGACATAGAAGAAATGGTACTAAAAAGAGAGACCTCTTGTAGAGCAAGAGGTAGTGAGTTATGGGTTGGTCTAGTGCAGTGGTAGGTTGGTAAGATGAGGAGAGAGGGTTTGTTATAGGCATAGTCTTAGCCTAGGTCCTAAAATCAAATAGGGTACCAAGGGCAGAGATAAACATAGACTCAGAGGTCAGGGTAGGCTTCTACTAGTTGACATTAATCACCTCCTCAGGTTGATAAAACTCCTTGTATAGGGTGTAATAGTAGTGGACCTCCCATGTGTGTCACTTGTTAAAAGAGGCACTAAGGTAGTACAGAGAAGGCAAGAGAGGAGAATGTCTCTATTGTGGTGCTAGAGACCACTATAGAGAGACTATCCTTAGAGACATATAGAGGGTGCTCAAACACATACACCTAATGTTGTACCCTAGAGTAGTGGTTAAGTAAAAACCAAAAGAGAGCAGTCTAATGCTAGTTAGGGTACTAGAATTGAGGCTTCCGCTTCAGCCAGGCAGTGTTTTATGAGAGCTACAGAAGAGGTTACAGCACCAGAGTTTATAATTGGTATTTTGTCTATCTAATGTTTCAGTCTTGGCTTTGATAGACCTTGATTCAATACCCTCTAGGTATGCACTGCACAACTTTGGATAGGTAGTTAAAGCCCATGCATATTAATGTGGACATCATATTTAGTAACCCTATAGGGCCATTTGTAATCATGAACGTTGTGTCTAGACAATAGCCTCTGGTGATTCAGGGGTATAGACTTGCTACTAATTAGTTAATCTGCCTTTAGATGGGTTAATATAATCTTAGGATGGATTAGCTTACTAAGTATTAGGCTATGATTGATTGTGAATATAAAAAGTTGACCTTCCAAACTATACAATGATTGATAGTGATAGAGGAAGGTAAGAAGAACCTTTTAGACAATCTTATCTTTGTTATTAAAATATAACAACTCTTTTATAAAGAATGAGGCATGTTTGGCTTATGCTATTGATTTGAATGTTTTAACTCTGATATGGCATATTCTAGTTGTGTTTGAGTCTTTTGATGTGTTCTAAATAAGCTACCAGGCTTACCACCTCAGAGGGAATAAGAGTTGATATAAAGTTGTATCCTAGAAATGCTCTAATACTTATTGCTCTTTATAGAATAACACCTACTAAATAAGAAGGACTGAGGGTACTATTGTAAAAACTATTGAATAAAGGTTTTATCAAACTTACTATAACTCTTTGTGGACTACAAGCATGGTTTGTAAAGGAGGAAAGGTAGGTCGCTTAGGTTATGTATTATTTTATTGGTAGCTAAATAGAGTGATTGTGAAGAATAAGCATCACTTGCTAGGATGGATGATCTCTTTGATCATTTGAGAGGGGTTTGTATATTTTCCAAAATTGATATATGATCTGGATACTATCAGTTGAGGATTAAGGAAGTCAATGTTTTTAAAACTGCTTTCAAAGCCCGGTGTGGGCATTCTGGGTTCTTAGTGATGTCACTGGGATGCATTAATACCCTAATAGCTTTTATGGAACTCAATGAACAGAGCTTTTTAATCTTATATAGATAAGTGGTGGTGGTGCCCATAGATGGTATTATGATATACTCTAGAAACCAAAAGAGTATGAATAGCACCTAAGGGTTATCTTGCATACCCTAGAAAAAAGGCAATATTATGTTGAGCTCAGTAAGTGTAAGTTTGGTTAAGTGAAGTTTCATCTCTGGGCCACATGGCGTTAGTAGAGGAAAGTAGAATTAGTCCTAGTAAAATAAATGTAGTACTATAATGGAAACCACTTATGAATGTAACAAAGGTGAGAAATTTTTTGGCCTTAATCGATATTGCAAAGGACTTGAAAGAGGGTTTTCCATTATTGCCACTCCTTCAACCAAACTAGTTCGAAAGAATGTAAAATTTGACTGGGATGATAAACGTCAAACCAGTTGTGAGCAATTGAAGAAGATATTAACAAAAACTACTGCCCTAATTCAATTTGAACAAGATAAGGACTTTATTATGTATAGTGATGCTTTATTAAATAGATTAAGAAGTGTGTTAATGCAGGATGGAAAGGTAGTGGCTTATGCTTTTGGACAATTGAAGCTATATGAGAGGAATGGTCCTACCCATGATTTGGGGCTAGCTATCATTGTGGTTGTTTTGGAAAAATTAAGGTACCATCTGTATGAAGAGAAATGCTGCATATGTACCGATTGTAAGAGCCTAAAATATCTCCTTACTCAGAAGAAGTTAAACTTGAGATAGAGAAGTTGGTTGGAGTTGATCAAGGATTGTGGTTATCTAATTGATTACCACCTAGTGAAAGCCAATATGATGGCAAGTACTTGGTGCAGGAATTTTATGATAACCCTAAAAAGTATTAATGATAATTAAAGTACACTTCAGGATATGTTGTGCTGGTTGAGTTATGAGTAAAGCTAGATTATTTATAGCATATTAAGGAAAAATATATGGAAGAGGAATAGTTGGTTTAGATGGCAAGCAGGGTTAAAGAGGGGAAGACCACAGAGTTTGAACTAACAGATGGTAGATAAGTTATGTTCTCAAAACAAATAATGCGTACCTCATACGGATGACTTGAGGTCACAAACACTTATGGAGACACATAAGGCTCCTTCTTTTATGCATTCGGGGAGGAAATTTTGATCTTGTAGATTTTATTATTGATGGCCTGGTATGAAAAGAAATATGGCAACATGTGATGCCAAGTGTCGGACATGCCAATAAATGGAAGTTGAGTATTAGATTTCCCCTAGATTGTTGATCCTATAGCTCTACTAGAGTGAAAATGAGAAAAGCTAACCATGAGTTTTGTGATGGGCTTACATTTGGCTAGAAGTGAATGCTATGTTCTATGGATAATTGTTGATACATTGACAAAGACAATTTTAGTTACTCGGTTAGGGTGGATTAGTCCATAGAGAGGTTGGTTGGACTATACATGGATGTGATAGTTAGAATTCATGATGTGCCATTGACTATCATTTTTTATAGGGATTCTTATTTCACTTCTTAGTTTTGAAAGAAGCTGCAAGCAACTTTAGGGACTAGACTGAGCTATAACATAGATTTTCATCCTCAGTATGACATATAGTCAGAGAGGGTGGTACAGATGTTTGAAAATATGTTGTGAGAATGTGCTATTAAGCTTATGGGTAACTAAGATCTATACTCGTCTGGATAGAGGTTGCTTATAATAATAGTTACCAGTCTAGTTTAGGGATGGACCCATATAAGGCATCGTATGGTAGATGATGCAGGACTCCTTCGTATTAGAGGGGAGTTAGAGAGAGAAAGATCTCCAGTGTAGATTTAATCAAAGAGAGTAAAGAAAAAAATAAAGTTAATAAGAGGAAGGCCGATAGTAGCTGCTATTAGGTAGGGATCATATACTGATTTAAAATAGAGAGATACTGAACATACAGTTGGAGAAAAAGTGTTTCTAAAGGTTTCTCCTTAAGAGAAAATATTGAGATTTGGTAAAAAGGGGAAATTGAGTCTTAAGTTCATTACACCCTATGAGAGTACTAATAGAGTTGAACCCCTAGCATACAAGCTTACTACCACCCGAGCTATAGCAAATATATGATGTTTTTGTATTTCTAAGCTCAGGGGGTACAGATTGGACCTATTACATGTTATTTTGATGATAGGTATTGGAGTATAGCCGAATTTAAGTTATGAGGAGGAATTGGTATAGATTATGGATCATAAAAGGAGATAGTTGAAATATGAGTCCATACCACAATTACAGTGTTATGGAGGTTCTCAAATACAAAAGAAGTTACCTAAGAGCCAAGTAAATAGATGAGAGCTCAGTATCCCCATTTATTTGCTCTAGGTAATTTCGAGGATGAAATTCTCTTAAGAGGGGAAGAAATGTAATGCCCATGTTTTAAGGCCCATGAACAGTGCCACTGGGTCCGAGAAGTGTGCCCAGGGTATCGGGTCACTTGCATGTAAATCGAGGCAATGACACTAGTCATGAAGCTTGAAGGGGCTTTAATTTGATGAAAAGAGAACAATTTTAAAATTAAGCAGAACCAACAATTTATTTCGGACTATAAGCTACCCCTCAGTGTAATAAAAATTTTATGGGCTGGGATTGACTCAAGATGAGCCTAGATAGATCCAAAAATAATGGACCCTAAAGCTTTAAAATTCCACTGAGTCCGCTAGTGAAAGAATTTTTAAAATCGAAGGTCGTTTGCAAATTCTTATAATTTTTTAGATTAGCACATAAATCGAGGTAGCCTAAAAATTGCCTTATTAATGGAATTTCGCCACAAAAATTTAGGAGCAGGTAAAGGGGATTAAAATATTCATTTTAAAATAAATGGTGTAATTTTTTGAGGTTCGAGTGAATTACTATGAATTTCTAAAGTTTGCCAAAAAAATTAAGATGGTTATAGGATTTTTGAGAGGTTTCAAGACAACCCTTGTCATGTCAAGGGGTCCCCATGACATGCCAAGTGTCCTATTAACAAGTGGCAATTTCACTCAAAACAAAAGAAAATAAAATTTTCTTCTTTAGTCTTCTAGAACAACACCCTCTCTCACTTTCTCTAGTCATATCTCACTCATTTCTCAACCAAAATTCATGATTCTAATTTCTAAATTCAAGTTAGCCTATTAGTGAACCTTGGGAAAAGGAATCAAAATGAAAGAAGCTCTCAGTTGGGAGAAAGAATTCTCCAAAGTTTCATGGTTTAGACTTCCTAGAAAAAAACATAAACGCCATCCCCCACTTTCTTAAGCCATATCTCTCTTATCCCTTAACCAAAATTGGTCATTTATGTTTCTAAATTCTCTTTGGGATGCTAGAAGATTGAGAGAAAAAGAATTTCAGCAAAAGGAGCTTCTAATAAGGAGAAATAAATTCCTAAAATTTACTAGTCAGAATAGTCCTAAACAGGGACCTTTCAGTGAGTTCTAAGGCAACCCTTCATCTTTCTTTGGAATTTTTTGCTGCAATTTGATGTTAAACCATACCTAACATATATGTGTTTATGCTTGTGAGGTAAGTGGGGCTTTAGGAGGTCAAAAAAGGGGCTGGAAAGGGAGAAGGAAGTCACCATGGTGACAAAGTAGCTGGCCAGCTTGTGGGATTTTAGTGTTCTTTGAGTTGGAAAGTGAACATTAGTTATTTCTTTAATGACATGGAATAATTATGGATGATGGTCAGTAGATTAGGTTGGTTAAAAGTTGAGGTTCATGTATAAACATCATGAATTGAATGATTGAAATTGTTAAATTTGTGAGCTAGAAATAAAAGACTTAAGGAACTTTAAGATTTGGCTTGAAGTGCTTGCTGATTTTAGGTTGATTAAATGTTTAAGATGGCTATATGGTGCCTAAGATAGGATTTAAGGATTAAATGGTATGTTTTTATGTTAATTAAAGTGATTAAGGATTGATAATGTGATGAGAAGCATAAAATGACTAAGTACCCGAGAGTTATATATGGCTTAAATGTGATTATGTTAATTTATCAATGGTATATAATATGTGAGACCTATGGAAATTGGCTTGGAATTGAGTAAGTATGTGTAAATGTGTTCATGGCAAATATGTGCAGATGAATATTGATATAATGTTGGAAGAAAATGGAATTAGACCTATTTGTTCATTGTACCCGAGAGCAATGTGAAGAAAAAGTGACTTGAAACTTAGTTCATTTAAGTGTTATGTATATGAACTATAATAGTTTGACTAAACTTTGATAATAAATCTTTAAGTGAATGAAAATGTTGAACTAAAACTTATGGCAATGACCTAGCAAAATTGTTTAGAAAGTGACAGTAAGTGAACTATGAAAATGAACATAAACTTGTGCCTTTGGGGCTAGACTTGGGATATAAGAATGAATGGCATTTATACCTATGTTTTGGCCTTGGAGTTGGCCTAGATATGTTTTTACTTTGGGCTTATGTATACAATGAATAAGAAGTTGAAAACTATATTGAAATTGGACTTAAAATAGTCCTAAAAATGTAATTTGAAAAGCGGTCGAATTGACTTATACTTGTTCAGCTGGCCATTACCTAAATGAAAAATGTCACTAGATAGAAAGAATTAAATACATAGAAACAAATGACATGATAAATTAAAGCACATTGAATGATGAATTCAGACAGTTTTAGAATAGGAAAATACTTTTGAATTTTTACACGGTAAAGCCATTATAGGGCTATACTAGATTGAAAAAAAATGATGATCTCATAAAATTCATAACTGTCTATATCTGAAACTTTAATGTTATAAGAACATGTTTGGTTAATGAATGAAATTAAAATGAGCTACTTAGCCCATTAGTTAGACGCCTACTGGATGGGTTAACCATTCAACTTAAGGTTTTAACAGCTGCTAATTGTCAAATGTTCAGGTAATGAGATTTATTATGGCTGGGGAGGCTTACGGGCTGATCTCCATTATGTCACTTATCTATATGATTTATTGTGGCTGCGGAGGCCTATGGGCTGATCTCTATTGTGTCAAATATTTGTATGATTTATTTGTGGTTAGAGAGGCCTACGGGCTGATCTCTATTATGTCACATAGATTGATGTATTTATTTATGGCTAGAAAGGCTGTAGGCTGATCTCCATGATGTCACACATGTTGATGCAGCGATCGAGGTCCAAAATGGGGACCACTGCACTAGTTTATTCCCTCTAGGTCTAGTGTTTGTAAGTGTCACCTTTCTAGTTGTGCTAGTGAATTGAATTTAGTAAATAGTCAATATAATCATGGAATAAAATTAAGCATAATTGGATAATATTTTCTAAATAAATTGATGAAATACAGACCTTGGGGTGTCTTAGTAATTTTACATATATATTACTAAATGAATTGATTAATGTAAAATATGCATGCCATGAATATTAATAAATATCTTAAATGATTTATGTGAGTTAAAAAGATTATTAAATGGCATATAAATGCCCTAAGGGTATTTTAGTAATTTGGCACTATAACGTGTAAATTGAACTAAAGGACTTGGTAATAACAATAATTAGACAGCATATGTTTGAAAAAAATATGATGACATGATTTAAATGCTTCAAGTTCACCACTGAGCATTTTTATACTTAACGTACTTATTTTTGGTGCACAGCTACCAAGGTCAAAGATGTTACCTCATAAAGCATGTAGTAGAGTTCAGAGGTCATTCTTGAGAAGAGTTATCATGTAAAGATATATGGTTTTTGCACTCTATATACTTAGGTGGGGAATATGGGTGTGATGTATATAAAAGACAAAAAGTAGTATGTGTTTATAATAGACTGTGTTGTAATTAATCATGTGATGGTTTTCTTATGTATATGTGATCTGTATGGATGCTTGTGAGCTTGAGGCTCTTTGTGTTCTATTATAGCTTGAGGCTTATGATTGCTGTGTGATAGATAATGTTGATAAGATGATATCTGGGCGACTAGAAGGGTCCAAAAGATGTGATGTATGATATAGAAGTGTTTACAAGAAGAAATCATTATGGGATAGTGACCCGGGCAATTGTTGTGCTATCAAATTTTTAGGTAATACCGAATTGTGTTGAATTCCTTCTGTAATAGGTAAAACATGATTATATGAAGTTAAATGGATTAGAGGAACTAACCATACTAAATTTAGAATCAGATAGAGTTGCCTGGGCACTATAAGTAAAAGTTAAATGAATGATTGTGAGAGAAGTAAAGTGGGTGACCTCACGGGAAGCGTGCCGCTTATTGGGTTTCTTTGGAGATCCGATAGGGGGTGTTGCACTAGGAGAAAATGAACTATTAGATCACCACATGTCATGATCTGAACACTCCACCCACCCATATAAATGGGCCCACACCTGTGAGAGTGTTACATATGAGAACCTATCATCCTCTACCCTAAAATATCCTAAAAGTCGATGCCATTCTTAGTTTCTCTCTCACCTATTTTTCTTTAATTTCTCTCTCCTCCCACCACCAAAATTCACAAATTTATATTCTCTTACACTCCATTATCCCTAGAAGCTAAATCAACTGGAATTTCTTCCATATCTTGCTTGGAAAGAGAGAAATTCACTTGAGGTAAATAGCATCAATTTTTAGAGTAAGCATTTTTATTTTTATTTTTATTTTTGTTTTAGGTAGATCAAGGTATTTTAAGAAGTTCAATTGTTTTAGATTTTAATTTGGAGTTGTATAGAATTTTTAAGGAATTTTCTAAGTGGAAATTAGGTATGTTTAGGGCAAAAGGAAAGTGTTAAAGGTGAACCCCATTCTAGGCATTGAAATGGCAGAGAAAAGGGTGTTTTCACACCCTAGGTATGTGGAATTGATTCAATTTAAGTATGTCACATAATTATGCATGAATATGTTTTTGTGTAAGTGTATAAAAATGGCATTTCTTAGGGTTAGGCATGTAATGAATGGAAATGAATGATATGATTATGTTAATAAGGTAAAAATAACATTGTATACATGATTTGGGAGAAATAAACCAAGTGTATAGGTGTATGGGGTATGGCCGACATATGTGAACAAGTATGTATGGTATGTGTGTTCATGTATAAGGTATGCTATTCATGATGTTTACATACAAATGACATGTATAAATGATGTTAGGAATATGAATAACAATAACAAATGTATGATATGTTAGTTGGGAAATATTAACATAAATAGATGTGTAACATATACATAAGTAATGACAAGTAAAATAGTGACTATATGGGTGCAATTTATAGTGTGAGTATGAGAAATGATTCAAGAGAAGTTATGAGCTGAAATGGACTTAGAAATGATAGACTTTGGATTGTGATGT
>CANXYI011950128.1:0-10521 GCA_948208565.1 Hura crepitans
TTTAAGGCATTTGAACCATGATTAATGGATGTTGTATGCATTAGGCTAGGAATCCTTGTATGGAAATAGTGTGAATTATGGATAATGTGTGTGAATTAGTGTTTTAGCTACATAATTAGGCTAGTTTTATGTATAAAGCATGATTGGAATGTTTATTGGAGGGAGGAAATGCATGGAAAGGTACTTTTTCCTTTTGGCTAAGAGCTTGGTGTTTGTGAATGTGTGTGTGTATAGCTTGTTAAGATGAATATAGCCTAATTTCTAAGGCATATGGCATGAAAGATGCTTGAATTATATGTGTAAGTGGTGTGAATTGTAAGTTTTAGTGAGTGTTTCCTTTTGGTTGAGAGGTTTCTTAGTAGGCATGCTACGTATATGGCATGAGTATATAGCATATGGTATGGTATAAGGTTTGCCATTGATGGCATGTGAGCTATAGGTAAAGAGATTGATCAGTTAAGCTTGTGTGTGTGTAATATGGCTGAGGCATGATTATGTGTGTGTGTTGGCTTAGTTTGTATGGCAAAGGCATAATGTGTGTGTAGGCATGCTTATGTGATGTCTAAGTGTGTATAAGTGTGCTTGAATGTGATTAAAAGCATGTGTAAGGCAAATTGAGGCTTGTGGCTAAGAGCCTTACAAGGTAAATTGGCATGACCTATTTAGCACTTGTGTGTGTAATGGCATGACAATTGTGGCATTATGTTTATGGCATGATTTAGGTTGATGTGTATGCTTAGTATGGCATGAAATGAATAACATATGAGACACTTTTAAAGGATAGAAAAAGGTTGAAAAGTAAACTTGAAAGTTGCTTAAAATAGCATGAAAAATGTCTATGAAAATGGACTAGTTTTAGGCATGAAATTAGTACCCTAAAGTGACTTAACTTGTGATACTCATGTAAATTGGCATGAAAGCCATTTGTGTGGCAATTTGATGTACTTATATAAGCTTGGCTTTAGGCCTATGGAAATGCATGACTGTGAGTGCAATTGGCACTGAAAAAGAACCTAAAATAGTTATCACAAATAAGCAAAATGACCTACAATGTCCCATTAAAAATGATTTTGGGACCCTATTTAAAATAATTGTTTAGCATGTGAATAATTGAGCCAAAATGATAGACTTGATGAGACTTAACATGCCTTTAATTATGCCTTGAGAAATGAGTTAAAATAATTCAGAAAATAGACCCTTCATTGTTCGATAGGGCTAATAATGACCTGTAACTGTCCAGGTCAAAATTTGACTATCAAATAAAAATTGTAACTGTTAATTTTTGGACTTAGAATATTATAAAATGATGATTAATAAAGAAATGAACTTAAAATAAAGTTAGATGGCCCATTAATTAGACACCTATTGATGGGTTGACCAGTCAACTCAGGGATTAGCAGCTACTAAAATGTCTATTTATCAAACTGGGTAGGTGTAGTGGCCGAGGTTTATAATTAAGCCATTGCACTAGTTTATAGGGTAGACACTTTAAATTGCTAGCCTCTTTAATGGTATATCAGACTATGCCAGTGCAATGGCAAAGGTCCCTAGAGGGGCTACTACACTAGTCTACTGGGCAGACCAGGATGAATATTCTTGACATGAAATGTTACCATTGAGAGGTCTATAGACTAATCCCTATGCATAGTTGCTTATTATTTTTGCCTTTTGGGAGGTTCTTATGAACTAATCCCTATGGCTGTATTTGGCCGGTGCAGTGGTCGAGGTCTAAAATGTGGGCCATTGCATATTTTTTAGTTCCCTTTTGGTCCAGTGTTTGTAAGTGTCATTTATCTAATCAAGCCTAAGAAATGAACTTAAAATAGAGAAAAATGTAAATTTAAGATAATTGATGACAATTTCTAATGATAAAGTTAATAATCAAACCTCAGTGGCATTTTGGTAAATTTCAAGGGAACATGGCATATCATCTGAATGGCATTAGTCACCTAGCATAACACCTACACACTGTATTTTGACCATTATCATAAGCTTGCTTGTGTGTATTAAAGCATATGGCATGTTTAAAATGTTTTAAATTCACTACTAAGTTTTATACTCAATGTACTTATGTTATGGTACGCATGTAATAAGGATAAGCAAGCCAGCCTCAACGATCGTATAGTGTAGCTATACAAGTGTTGAAGGGTACAGAAAGTTATTTTTTTTTATCTTTTAGTAGTGGTACTCTTGTAAATCGTATAGGTTTGGGTTAGCATGCTTAAAAGCTGTTATGTCTGTATATATAACCTGGACATTATGTATAAAAGCAGGTGTGGTGTTTATTTGGTTTTTGTGTGGATTTGATAACTGTGGGCTTGAGGCTCTGTGTGTATGATTCTAATATGTGTCTACTATGTGTTGATGTTGACTGGGGGACTAGAAGGGTCTAGATGGAGGTTTATGGATTGTTTGCCTATAGAAGTGCTTTTAACATGTGAAAAAAATTTTGGTATATTACCCGGGTAGCCATTATGCTGCCCAATTTTTTATGACCTGGAAAGTGTTTGTGAATGGTTTTTCTAAGTCTGTTAGTCTATGTATGAATATGATTAAGGGTTAGATTGGGCATTTAAGTAATATCTGATAAAGTTATAAAACAGTCGATTAGTGTTAAGGAGTTTACTTCTAGAGTAATCTTAGGATGGGTGACTTATCAAGAAGTGCATAGCCTATCAGGTTTCTTCAGGAATCCAGCAGGGGGTGTCACAAGTTGATTAGTCAACTAGGAGTTATAGCAGTTGCTAGGGTACTTCAGTACCTCTGTAGCCTTAGGGTTATAATGCATGAATCTTTGAGTTACTTTTTATGTACTAACCTATGAGTCTGATGCGTTGATATTTGGATCTTATTTCTAACCTTCGATTCTGATGCATATTATTAATTTGACATTATGTTCTGACCTATGAGTCTTTGTTTTTTTGACCTTCGAGTCTAATACATGTAGTGCCTATGTGGTTTCGAGGGCCTAAGTGGTCTATTGATACTCTGTAATCCATAGTGTTATTATTTCTTGAATATAGGCTTTAATAAATAGACTGTAATAAATAATTCATATGGTTATGTGACATATGGCATAATTTATTGATGAATGATTTTTATTATGTGGTGTGTAAATGCCTTATGTCATAATTGTGAAATTATACATATTATGATTAATGTTGCATAATGTGTGAGATTGTGAATGTTTATATTTCTTATATTAATGAATGACATTAATTGACATATTTACGTAAGTTATATCAATTACATGACTAAGCTATTGCTTAGTGCATTATCTTTCTATGATACATAGGTAAGGCGACAATTTGAGAAGTAAGCCTCAGAACATTAAGTTTTCAAGAGAGATTCTTTTGGGCGCTTTTTGGTATATTTGTATCCAAATTTTATGATGTATAACTAGTAGTACTCATATAGTTGTAATTATGGGGAATGAGACCTAAACTAGTTGAATTGTAAATTTTGGATTTTAAAAGGCTTGTAATATTTTAAAGTTGATTTTTAGATACATGCTGACTGCATGTTTTGATAAATGTTGTATACCTTGTGATGCTAAGTTGATTATTTGTTTTAGGGTGATTAGAAGGATCACAGGAGTTGAGAATGTTAAGAAAAAGTTTATAGAAGTGTTTTTTATTATATAGGTTACTATTCATATTTGGGAAAGTGTCCTGGTACAACTGTTATACTGTTTAATCTTCGACACAAATATTTTCCAAATATAGACAGTAACTAGTTTTTGAAAATTTTTTATAAACTCATATTTTTATGAAATACATATTTTTGTTAAGAATGTTTCAAATAGGATAACATGTTGTGAGTTTCGGATAACATGAAAATGTGTGCACACCTTAGTCGGATTCGATGATCAATCGGCATCTAGATTGGGTAAAGGGTGTCACATATAATTTCAAGGTTGAGCCCCTTTTCAAACCACTTACATCAGTCATCTTCCATCGAAACCATCTTTTAAGCACACTGGCTAAGCCTTGCAAAGTCTTTCTCATACTCTAATATGGATCTCTGCCTCTATCTCAAATTCACAAACTCTTATCTTTTCTTGTCTAGATAATGTTCAATAATGTACTTCTTCTTGAATTTTGAAAGAAAGAAATCCCAAGTTAGATTTTTTAGCACCTTATGTTAAGTAATAGTCTCCCACCATTTGAAAACTTCATCTTGAAAAAGAGAAGTTGCACAAATCACATACTTTTTTAGGATACATCTCATCTACTACATAATTTTGAGTGTTCTATCTAACCAGTTCTCTACTTTACCAATACCATCCAACTCCTCACCCTTAAAGTCTTCAGCCCTTATCTTGTTAATCCTTTATAGATATTCTTCTATAAGGCCTGAGACTTTGGCTGTACTGATAGAGGTAGAGGAGGAACTGGATTGCTATAACAATAATAGCAGTAGTAGATTGCCTAACTGATTCTATCATTTGCTCTAACCAAGTAGGTTGAACTTATAGTCCCTGAGCTGCTTACCCAGCATCACTCAAAGTGACTATCTCAACCCTGACAGCCTCTTATTTTACTATAGTTGGAGGATGGCTCTCGACTTCTTCATCACTTATTAGTGTAGACTAACTCACTCATCTTAGATGTATAGATAAAAGACAAATTATTAGCCTTAACATTATATAATTATGTGATGTATACTTTTAAGACATAAGGCACTCATGTACAATCTTTAATTACCAAGGAATGCCTAAATTAGAGCTCTGAGACCATCAAATATGATACCTCTTACTCGATCCATATGTTAAAACCAAATGAGGAGCGACACATAGATTAGATATTGATTTTACCAAAACCATTATAAATTAAAACTTTGCTTTTAAAACTTTCTTTGCATCTATAAAATTATATAAAAATATGAATAATCAAAAACCATTTTGGCAAGGTGTACTAATAGGGTCCTCGTGCCAAAAATCTGGCAGCATAATGGCTACTCGGGACATTATCTCTAATAGTAACATGTCATAAAAATAACATTTATATATATATCAACACATCCCCATATGTTCTTGATCCTTCTAACCATCCATCTCATGCACAAGCATTTATCATGCATATGATATGAAGAGAAATCATACAAGCATATAAAAATATCCATACATGTTTAATAAGTTTACAAACCTCTTTTAAGGAATTATAAAACATTTACTACCTAGATTTTGCCTAATCCCTCTAGATTATACAAGAATGCCTCTATATGGCATACATTACACAATTATATAAATACATAACAACAAAATACCAAAATGAAATGCTTCACTTGATCTTCTTTGGATGTTGAAGCTTTAACTCTAATCTGGTCTATTAACTTATGCATCATAAATAAAAATTATGCATTAAGCAAAATGCTTAAAAGTGTAATCAACATGATATATGTATGCTCATGCATTCATGTAATTGTATCATTTGCATCTTATACATATTCAAAATAACAATTCAAATAGTCATGGCATGTTTATGTGCATGTATAATAACATTCCTTCACTATACTTGCCAAACTAGCATAAACACTTTAAATCATAATTAAAGGAATTAATTTGGATATATAATATTCATGATTAAGGCTATAACAATTTATACATACAATTATATTGAATTATCATAATTTTAAAATCTCATTGCATCATTTATTTATTCTTGCCCATATTAAGGACAAAAGCCTGAAACTGGATAACGGGACTATTGGGCCACAAATATCCTTTTTTGGATTTGAAGGTTAACTACTGGACTCGATGGTCATCTACTGAACTCGAAGATTATCTACTAGACCCGAAGGTCGATTACTGGACCTGAAGGTCTAGTACTAGATCTGACGGTTAACTTCTAGACCTAAAGGTCATAATGAGATACAAATATACCCTACCAACTATTATATTCCATACTTGACTGGTCAACCTATCCAATCTAGGTTGTTTACTTGTATTGGCTAATATCATATTTTTTTGTGCTTTCTTATACTGCTTTTATTTAATTAGCCATATAAGTGACCTCACGAAACAAATCATAGTATTTGTTTCATAGTATCACATATGTTATCATAAACAAATTATGATCTTGTAGTTTTCCTAGTTAAACCAGAATCTTCTTATTCATGCATTATTCTTAATACATGCATATTATTTCTTCTTAACTATTGGATAAGTGCTCAAAGTATTATCAATATCAATATAGGCCATTCAGCCATACAAAGAAAGAAATAATGTCAAGATGCTCACTTTTTATCTTATTATGTTTCTTATATAAGGAAGCATATTAAAATCTCAATTGGACATTATAATGATATGGCATTGCCTTTTATACTTTAATATTAAGCTTTTAGTTTATCTAATGCATAACCTTTATTATATGCCTTATGATCAATAAGAAAAAAAGTATGATTACATGCCTTATATGCATAATTGCACATACCCTAATAGCTCATATAGCCTATCATAATATAAATTATAAACCTCATATAAACCATATACATTAAAACAAAACTCATGTACATTTGTTAGACCATTCGACCATAACATGAATAAGCCACATGCAACACTTCTTTTTCATTTAACCATGTTTCATACTTACATATATGTTTATACTCTTTTAATATAAGCTTTTACATAATAACATCCATAATTATCACTAAATAACTCACTAACTCATTTAGCCTTTACTTAACTTGCATATTGCATTCTTTAATCACAATTTCTCAATTTAGCACACTTAACTTATTTTTAGTTACATAGACATAGACATAATTACCTCGTTAATTAAGCTAACATAGACATAATTACCTCATTAATTAAGCTTACATGCCATTCACATACTCTTTTTACATTATATAACCTATTCGGCCCTAACCATACCATAAATCCAATTATCATATTTCCATCATGCACTACTTTTAAGTTTATAACATTTATTAATAGCCATTTACCCACACATATACTTAAATCACATATCTACACATAACACCCCTAAGTTCCATGCCTTAAGTGTTTTGGCCATACCTTATCAAGACTATATCATGCTCATTTCATTTAGCACATACATCATTTCATGATCATAATAACTCATTTGCATATGCATTAACTTAATTTCACCAACACGCTTATAATTACATTTATTACATATGCATATCAACACTTTAACTCAACAAAATTCACAACCAATGTATATATGATGTTGATTACACTTACAATGAATCTTTCTACACCAATTAAACTTTCTAAAGCTTTTCTTTCCCTTTATTCTTCCCTTGATCACTTCTCTCTATAATTATAGGCAAGTTTATGTCAAAATTCATATAAAATCATACAAGTTTTCAAAATCAAATATAACCTTATATAACCTCTCTTGGGCACCCTAGAAACCTTAGTAAAATATTAACATCCAAAAACTCTTACTCAAGAAAAATCATGTTACTATTCACTCTCTTATTTCCATCAGGAAAATCTCCCATTATTTTCTTAATTTCTTACTTCTAAGAGGTTATAGGTGTTATAGAGGTGTTGGTTGATGGCTTAGAAGTGAGAGATTAGGGATAGATTAGAGGAGGAAGAAGAAAAAATAAGGAAAAGCTTACCCTCCTGTGGTGTCGGCTAAAGGAGGATAAAAGAGGAAGAAAACTTGGCTACTATTCCACAATTGATCATTTTAAATAAGTTAAATTGACCTTTTACTTGGTCAAATAATTGAATGGTCAAGATCTCCTCCTTTTTGATCCAATGGTCTTGCTTGTTAACCCTTTCTTTCATTCTTTTCTTTTAATTATTTCATCCTCTAATTAACTTTCATTCATCACTCTATAAGCCTCATAAAATTATGCTAATAAGATCCATGAACCTCTAGAAACCATTCCTCAAAAATCAAGAAAAATTGATAATAAAATCATAATTTAATCTTTTCTCAATTTTAAGAAAAATACTTCTCGATATCTAAAAATTATAATTTCAATGCCAATGGATTATTTGAAATATTTAAGTATCAATTTGTATCGATCCTAGTTTATTTTGAGCAAAAATTGATTACAATTCAGTTAAAATTGGATTACTATTTACATTACACTGTTGTAAAATCTTAACTGTCATTTTCAACCATCTAAGTGACTCCGTTTTCACTTCAAATTTTACCTAAAATGATATTATGATTAATACTTCCATTTGATCAAATTAGTGTGACTCAGGTCTTGAAAAATACTATTTACATCTCGAGAAATACTATTCATAATATTGGGATTTTCGGGTGTTACAATATATATCCCATATACATGAAATTAGGCCAATTTATTGAATCAAGGATATTGATCCAAAATCAATCCTAAAAATGACTTATTAAAAAGTATATGTTTTATCTATTAAAACCTTTTGCTAGAGGATTATGGAACTTTGTTTCCAAAACCGTTTCATTCATTAAAACATTTTACTCTTATTCAAATAAAATCATTTTTGGTTATTGGAATATTATTTCCAAATCCTTATTAATTAAAATGCTTTTCATGAAATCTATTTCTTATTTAAGGCTTTTATTTGTTTTATTTTATAAACTTAGGGGAAGCAGACTTTGGTCCTTAACAGCATCTAAATTAAAACATTTATTAATTTAAAACCCCTTATTTTATCAAATTAAAATAATTTTGGCATTTGAGGACTTTGGTACCAAAATTCTTATTTTTATGAAATTAAGCCCTTATTTTCTATAAAATATTTTATTGTGACTTTAGTTATTTAATCGGATCAAAAATCATTTTAATCTACCTATTATAAGATGCATGGAATTATATATGAGAAATATTTAAGACAATTACAACTGAAAATCATATTAGAAATAAATCTAAAAATGATAAAATAATTAATTATAAACTATATATAAATTACAAAATTAAATAGAATTATTGGAACAAGGATAAATCTATGTGGACCTCAAGAGCATGCACAAACTTAGTTCAAATAAACTAGGTGCTACCATGGAAACACACAAGTGATAGAGCACATGGAAAGGCCATCCATAAAATATAGGTCTACATGGACCTCAAAAGACATAATATAGGTACAAGAATAGGTCTGCATGTATATAGTTTCTTTGATAGGGAAAGTCTGTATGGACTTATCCATGTACACAGAAAGGTAAAAGAAAATTATAATATATTCTACGAATCAGCAAAAATGCAACACTGAAAGAAAGATGTATATAAGAGAAGGAAAGAGAGTCAATAAAATCAACAATAAATAAATAAAAAAGCAAGAAAGGATTAAAAGAACACAAAAATGATCTCCCCTCTCTAATAGGGTGGACCCATCAAAATGAACCCTTTAACATCCCATTTTCACCAAAGATCATAAATCTAATATAAGAAAATGCAAATAAAAGAAAAGAATTAAATACAAGTGTTAGATATAGATTTGCAAGGATCAAAGGAACACAATGTATATGAGGAATAGGTCCGCACGGACTTATTTCCTCACAAAAGAAGGTCTATACGGACTTCTTATTAAATAAGGAACAAAAAACATCTATTAAAATGAAATAAATAGGCAAAAAGAGTATAGGTCTCCCCTCTCTAATAGAGTAGACCCATTAAAATGGGTTTTTAATTACTCTATTTTCAATGAAGGTCATAAACCTTAAAAAGAAGAAGAAAGAAAGCTTAAAAAGAGATTAAAAATGCAAAAAAAAAAAGCAATAAAAAGGAATAAATTAGAAAGATAAAGATGAGATGAATGGAGAAGAGCCCCTTTAAGGGTTTCTTGAGGTACTTAGCCTAAATGAAGATTCTCTCAAGCTTTGTAAGGTTTGAACACTTCAAAACCAAGTACCAATAGACGTTTCTTCTAGTTCTTCAAGGATTATCAATGGAGGTTTGGGTTTTAGCCAAGTTTTTCTAGTGAGGGTGAGAAAGAGGATTAGATAAAAGAATGTCAAGTGTAAAATGATTTTCTTTTAAAAAAATCCTCTAAAAGTCCCTATTTCTCTAAAAAATTAGCCTTTATAGCTCTTATAAAAAATAGTTCTTAGTCCCCATAAAGAATATCCCTTTAGCCATCTAAAAGGTGGTCTCAAGGCAACCTATGAATTGTCTAGGTCTGCACGGACATAAACGTTAAGGTCCACTTAGATTTGATTGAAGTTTGCATAGATTTGTATCTTTAGGTGAATAGGTCCATGCAAGTATTAGAGACACATTTTTGTTGAAGTTTATGTGAACCTTTGACCCTTATGAAAGGAGGTTTGCACAGAAATCATGGGATGTTCACCGGGTGTCTTCTTCGGGCATTTTTTTAGGGTATTTTACTTAGTTTATGGGCCTCCCCTTACATCTTTTGAGAAACATCCGGCATTCCGCAAAGTCCACTATACCCGAACTCTAGAGGCTATAGACACATGGTCATTCAAATTTAGTGGCTTATAATAGGCTTAATTGGAAGAATCAAGAAGAAGAAAATAGAAATTCCTTCTCTTGAAGTGTTAGCTAGAATGGAGAAAGAGGAGAGCGGGATAGACACTATTCAATTAT
>CANXYI011950184.1:0-12543 GCA_948208565.1 Hura crepitans
GGTATAGTAATATATAAATGATGATGATAAGTTATGTAAGATGAATGGAATTACTACATTGAGAACACAATTTGAGTTTATGTCATGATGCCATATTGATATGCATTGAGCAACTATAATATGACTTTAAGAGCACTCGAATTATAAGATCTTGATATGTGATACTAAGTAATGTGAATACTTGATATTGATATTATGTTATCTATTTCATGGAATCTGAATGAGAAACTTTTGATAATTTGTATCTAGTGATTTGCCTTTATTAAATCTATTTCTATTGAATTGCCTCTTTAATGGCATAAATAATCTGTGATGACTCCATAAAGCATAAGCTTAATACTATACATGAATGAGATGCTATTAAGGAGTAATTCTCTATTTTAAATAGATATATGTATAAAATGAATTGGAAATGACCAGGTATATCTAGACTTTATTAATGTTTGGATAAGTTAGCATATTAATACGATCCTTTAGTAGTGTTGTATCTTAATACATATGTATAGTGTAGGTAAAGTTGTGTAAGCCCCATTGTGGTACTATACATTTGTTTACTCTATTGAGTAATACTATTCTATAGTGGATACTATTGTGTTAGCCCTGTTATGGTACTATAGAATTTTATGCTCCATTAAGTAATACTTTTCTATAGTGGATATAGTAACGTAAGCCTCATTATGGTATTGTACATTTATGAGCTCATTATTATATTACATCATATTTTGCGAGCACAGACACATAAGCCCCATGGTGGTACTATATAATAAATAAGTTTTGATGAGCATTTTTGATACCCATTATCCAATAGATATAGCTCTTGAAATACAGTGGTCTTTAAAATGATAATAAGATTTAAATATGATAAAGCATCAATAATACTTGTGATTATTGAGATGAATTAATTACTATTATTTACCTGATTGTATTGCATACTTTTATGTCAAGTTCTGAATACTGACTTCCAAAATGGAAAGTACATGTAAGATTATTCATCTATGATGACCATGATGAAGTGTTAGATAAATGAGAATGAAAATGAACATGTGGCTTAATTATGTCAACTAGGTTGTATATGTGAAATGTGCTATAATGATGAATTGTGTAATCTGTGTATGTAAATGATTGTAGATATTTAGAGTTTATTTATCCACCACTAAGCATGTTTTGCTTAGCACGTTGGTTGTTTCTATGCGTAGGTTAAAGATTCTAGCATCAATAAAGAAAGTGTTTACAGGTGGGAATCCGCAGCTATTTGGCATAACATTACCCCTTTTTTTAGTATACTTTCATTTGACATTGTTATTTTAATTTATCCATCAAATTTTTAGTATTCAAATAGTAAACTCATTTAAGGTTTAAACTCTAGATTTGTAAACTTAATTTTGGCTAGGCTTGATTTTAAAGGCCTATTTTTGGGATTTTCATATCGTTTTCTTAAATAACTGTATTTTGATTTTGATGCTTGAGTATTGTTGAATAGTCTTGATAGGTTGTATATTATAAATACATGTTGTGAATATGGCTTGAGAATAGGCAAATATATGTACATATAGAGTATGTAATGCCTTAAGCACATAATATGGCATTCCTCCATTTGGTATCTAGGATATTGGGAGGAGGGGTATCGCATCATTAACTATGTTATGATAAAATAAAGTAAAAGACCTCAAAAATTATCTAATTTGAACTCATGAACAATGAGCAAAAGTAAGAGTTTTGGAAGAACTAGATTTTAAGTACGGGTTAAGGCTAGTAGATTACCTTTCTTTGCAAGTTATTTGCATAAAATGCTTGTCGTCCCATTTTAAGGTGTATAAAGGGGGTGTTTATAAGGGTTTTCTAGAGATAATTTCTTTAAAAATTATATCAAAATTGGGAAGTTTAATTTATGTAAGAATTAAAGACCAAATAGGAAGTCTAGGTTTTTGGACGCTTTCTTAAGAGAAGGTCCGTGCGAACTTGGTATAATAAATAGATGTCTATGCCAACTAGTATGATAAGATATCTATATGGATATTGGGCCATATAGAGTAAGTCCATGCAGACTTTATGTATAAACCTTTGGATATTGTTTAGGCCATGTCTGGTTATCATCATAGGTTCAAAATTGAGGTATCAATAATTGCTCCTTATCTTGGTGAGCTCTATACACTATGTGCATTAAGACTCAACAATTATTTGATTTCAATAGCGTACCTAGGCTTCGAGTAATAATCCCTCTAAGTAGATAAAATGAATATGAAGGGATGAGCCCTTCAAGTAAACTAGCTAAATTTTAAGTGATGACCCCTTCGAGCAGGAAAAACTAAATGGTTGATGACAAGGGATAGCATATTTCAGTATTTAATTATAACTAAATCGAACTAAAATAATCAAAATACAAATTTTGAAAAATTTTTATATGAAAATTTAACCAAACTTTTATACAAATAAAATTGAACCACAACTAAAGTATAGAAAAATTGAAATTAATAAATCGAACTGAACTTTTGAAAAATGCATAAAATGGGAACTTTTAGCCTAAAACGATGTAATTTTGCCAAATTTCAATTAACCGAATCAAACTTGACAAAACTAAACAAAAATGATTAACTGAAATTCTGGTAAATTACTAAATGAAATTGAATCGAATACCTAAAAAATTGAACAAAAATGGTTTGGTTCAATTTTTGGTTATAATTAAACCATGCTCACTTTTGTTTAGCAACCCCCTCCAAGTAGATAAATTGGATTTTGTGTGACAACCCCTCCAAGCAAATATCTGAATGAGTAACAACCCTTCTAGGAAAATATTTAAATGAGTGATGACCTCTCCTAGTAAATATTTGAATTTCAAATGACAACCCCTCTAGGCAAATAATATGAACTATGAGTGATGAACCCTCCAAACTTTTATATGAATGAATGTTAGCAGATTATTCATTAACCACTTAACCATTTTGATGGTGTTGACCATTTTGATCATTAACTTACGTATATGTCCATAGGAGGACATGTGTAAGTCCATGTCAAGGATCTTCCTTCAATGTATCAAGATAATACGGATGTGATATATAATTACAGTCATTAGTTATAGTTTGTGCAAACCTCTAGTTGTAAAAGATGTCCATGCAGATGTTATTTTGACATTTGAATCCCATAAATTTCTCTACATTTTATTTATTTTCTGTTCCTTACTTTTTTCTGTTTTCTTATTTTCTTTTCTTTTCATTTTCTCTTTACCATCTCTTCTTTGCTCTATCAATGGCTTTTAATTCTTTAGCTTCAAAAAACCCAATCAAAAGCTTTCTCCCTCACTATTGCGGCTATTAAAGGACCTGCCAATGATGACACCATCTCAAACAATGAGGGCATTGAGGGTTTAGTGAACTTGGTGACTTACAACTAATTGAAAACTCTAACCTTGATATGTAGAATTAGATTCAAAGACCCAATTCTAATTCTTTTCTACCTCTCTAACCACGCTTGCTAAAAGAAGCATTCACACATAAGTTCTTTCCACTTATTTCCCTTTTTTTCTTTCTCCAATTTTGTTTTGTGTTTTGAAAATTTTAGCCTTCTGTGGAATGAGTTAAAGTTTATATGGATGTTAGGAAATATGGAAAAGAGTCCATGTAGACATTAGGTTAATTCTAAAATTGTAACACTCAAAAATCCCAAGACTATGATTAGTGAAACCTATGGGCCGTGAATAGTGACTTCCTACACATGATCAAGGTTTTCTTACTGATCAATAATACATGTTTTAAATAGGCTATAGGTGTAATTTAATACGAAAATAAACATTTTTGGATGTTTAACAAGTAGGATTATGAATAGTGAATCACGAAGTTCTGGAGAGTGACTCCTAGTATGGGAACAAAGTTTTTGGCCCTATTAATCAATAGTTTGTGTTGTAAACAAGCTATAAATATAGTTTGGCAAAGAAATGAGAACATTTGAATGGTAAATGGATGATAATAAGTGTGGTCATGAAGAGTACATCTTAAGGTGTGAACAGTGCTTCCCTAAACTCGACTTGTAATAATGTCATAAAATGATGGTATTAATTATAAAATATTTTTAGCCAAAGTTTAAAGTGAAAATAAAGTCATTAAGAAGGTCAAAAATAGAAGTTAAGTTTTACGGTAGTGTACTATGAATAATGACACAATTGAAGCTAAACTAAAAAATATTTTGTTTATGCTAAAAGGACTTAGGAATGGCATGATCTGAGGCTCAAAATTTCTAAATAAGCCACTAATAGTAGAATTGGAATTTTTTGACTTTAAGAAGTAATTAATAAAAATTGAGTAAGAATTAAAGTGTTTAATTAAATGGTTTTCTCTTAGTTTGAGTACGGTTTTCTCAGGACTTATAAGTCATCAATTGAGAAAATTAATGGGACTCTGAAGGGATTAAATGAGGTTCTAAACTAAGAGAAATAATTCTAAAAGAATAGGATATGTTAAGAAATTCTCATGGCCATTGGATTTTACATGTGGAATATTATAGACCCCTAATCAAACACATTCTAAAATGGTCAAAAAAGTGAGAAGCTTCAACATCTTCCTCATTTTCCCTAACTCGGTGCCACTTCTAACACTCCTCTCACCATTTTTATTTCTTATAAACTCTAATTCATCCCAATTTAACCCTTAAACCGACATCTAATCAACTCCTTAAGAATTATAAAGTGAGATAATGGAAAAATAAATCAAATAAGTTATCCAATTTTGGAGATATTGAGGGCTAAAGAATGAGAAGAATAGTGACACTCTTCCATGTAAGTGTTCAATCATGGAGTTTTATATTTTTCCATAATGTCTTTTAATGCCAATTAAAGCTTTCTTAAGAGAATTTGAAGATTAGAGATGTGTAGAATTTATTTGGAATTTTTTAAGTTTCCATGTGGTATGTTTGTAAAGAATTGTAAGATAGTTAAGGGGAAAAAGGTAGCGGGATTTTAAGAAAGCTAAATTAAAACTATTAACATCAATAATAAGAGTATTCAATGAAATATATTTGTATGTGCTTGATTCAATACTTAAAATATTTGATCACATGCTTAAATTGTGTGGTTCATATGTATAAGCATGAATAAATTAGAAGTGATGGTATACTAGTGTTAATTATATAGTTATTGCATGACTAAGTTATAAACTAAGGTAAATTTTAATTGAGATATGTATATCCTTATTATGGCCAAATAGTGTGTGAATTTATATAGTGATCATGCATGAACAATTGATGTATATATGATGTGTAATATAAAGTGAAGACTAGGTATTGTTTATTATATGCATAAATGATGATTGGAATGGAATTTGAGTGACAATTTGGATAAGTGTATATAAGTCCTTATGAGTTCTAATTGGAAGAATACATATGTGTATGTGTGTATTGGCTTATGATAAGTATTTAGTGACGTATTAGGTTTACATAAAGTAAATGTTAGCTTTGAGTCATGCAATGGCATATAAAGTTATAATTTGCTCTTTAAGTTAAAAAGCTAGATTGGCTGAATGAAAATGAATAAGGGAAATTACATATGTGATAATGAAATTGAGAAGAACTAAAGAGAATAAGCTAGTGATATGTAGGATTATAATAATAGTGGTCAAGGAAATGAAGTAATAACATGTAACTTAAATATGCACATATGAGATAAACAAATGATTTATATTATTATGTTAGCTTAACTAATGTATAAAAAGTAAATCATATATAATGATATAACATTTAAGTGGATGTGATTTATGTGAGAATTGATATATTATAATTTAAATTATGAAATAATAAAGTGGAAAGTGTATGGGTATGTGTGATGATAAGAATTAATGATGACATATATACGCATAAAAAGGATGGAATGAAATTGTGATGTGATAATGTCTAATAGATAGCAGTTGTGCATTACGAGTATGAAAATGCCTATTTTTCCCCATTCATAAATTATGGCCTATAATTAATGCAAGATGGATTACACACTATGGTTATTGAAAAAAGTCATGGTAAGAAGGTAAGTAAGTTTAAAATGTCAAATGTGAGACAAGTATGTATTAATGATGCCATGTGAATTTTTATACAAGAAGCATGATTATAAAGGAAATGGTAATAATAAAAGAAGAATAATAAGATATAATGCATGCTCTAAGTATGATAAAGTATATTATGAGATGGAAGTTGACATATTTGCCTTTTAAAACATGAAATTACTATGTTATTTTGTTTAAAGAAATGGCCAAATGACCTAATATTGAGATTAGTGGAAGTCTATAACAACCACTAGAATAGAAAGACAAATAGAAGCCTAGAGCAACAACTAGTGAAATGGGTAGAATTGAATCATGATGAAATTATGATCTAAGGTGGTTGAAACTAGTTATGCATGAAAAGGATAATGTTATATATATATATATAAATGGATGAAAGACTTTAGTTACCCTAAATTGGTCATGTGTTGGCCAAATGAATTGTAAAACTTAATATAAAATTTTGTAATACATGTGAAACATAATAAAACATGGTGATTGGCCCAAATAAGTTAGACAACCTAGTCTGGATAAGTTGACCTATTAACTAAGGAGTATAATAGTTGTTAAGGTATTTTGGTGCCTCATTAGGTATGTACAAACGTCGTAAGGTCCACAGGCCCACTATACATACTAGGTGTGTACAAACGTCGTAAAGTCCATAAGGCCACTATAACATGTGAGTACAACCATCGATAAAGTCAAAGGACCACTACACACACACACACACACACACACACACACACACACACACACATATATATATATATATATATATATATATATATATATATTAATATGGGTAAAATCATTGGTAAGGTCCATAAGGCCATTGCACACCTTTGTGCAGGTGTAGCTACTGATAAGATCAAAGGACCACTACATGGCTATGACCTTCGAGTTGGATGAGACCTTCGAGACTATATGAGACCTCAGTGGTCTAGATAAGCCTTATATAGCCTAGTATCTCATTATCCAGTATCAGGATAAGTAAAAGTAAATAATGATTTAATATGATTATGAACAATCATTGAAATAAAGAAATACTCGATAAAATTATATAAATGGCAAAGATACATATATTGAATGAATATTGTTCTCATGACCTCTATATGTATACATAAATTCCATTAACTACTATTATAACTATATTGATATGAACCTAAAATGATATAGATATTTCTAAAGGTCTGATATGCATATGCTAGAATCTATGAATAGTTAGGAAAAAGAATGTGATGATGTTATCTATAAGTTATTAGTGTATATGAGATACTTGATGATGCTGAAGATATAACATAATTATGTATAAGCAATTAATTGTGCATAAGTAGTGAAATAATATAGGAAACCAAGTAAATGGGATAATGGTAATGGGAATAAACTTATGACTTAGAATAGGAATATTGTTATATAAATGGATTATTTGTATGATAAAATATAATATATGTATGTAGTAAGGGTTTTTCTTATGTTCATTTGTCTTTTGTATACATAAATAGAATTAAGTCATTCAATCATTTTTTTTCATTTATCTTATTCCATCAATGATATACATGTATGAGCTATAATTATTTATCACTATATGTGTGATATATTGTAATTATGGATGCTATGCATGTGTTATTGGAACATATTTTATTGAATACACCATTAAGCTCTATGTTTAGCACATTATTTGTTTATTATGCGTAGGTAGTAGTACAAATCAAGAGAAGCCTCAGAGAATACAGTATTGATAGAGGAAAGATCTGTATTTGGTATTTATCTTTTTGTATCTATATATATCAGATGTATTATAAAGTTAAGTTTACTCATATGTATATATTTAGATGTGGGCATAAGCTTATGCAAAAGTGTATTGTATGGATATATGGATGTGTATGTATATGTATATGCGATGCAAACTGTGCCTTGTTAATGGTTATAATTATGATGCATAAAATTTGAGTATGGATTATCAGAAGGATTAAGGTGTTTGGTTTTTAATGATGATTAAGTACATAGAAAAGTTGTTTTATTTAGGTTACTCTTTAGGCTAATGTCACTGAACAACCACCATGCTGCCTAATTTTTGTCACAATAATCCTTAATAGTGTATCTATGAGGAGGTTTTTGTTAAGAAAGATTTTTTATAAATTATATATTAAGATATATTATTAAGAAGGTTTTAAATCTTATAGGTGTAAGTAAGATATATGGAAAGTGAGATTTGATATTGGTTATGTGCTGCCTTTTGTTCGTGTCTGATGAATGGAGCGGGTAAGAGGTGTCATATTTAGTGTTATCAGAGCTCTAGTTTAAGCATTCATTGGAATAAAGAATTGTATAAGGATTGTATGAATGCCAAAGGATTGAAGTTATGTCAAGTATAAGAGTTAGATTAAAAGAATAAATCAGATGTTTTCTTATATTGAAAGAGGCATGGATAAAGTCAGTTTTATGACCTCAAAAAGAAGTAAAGGTAGAAGATGAGTTGTTATGATACGATTAAGTTAAAGTTATAATGAATTATTAAATTGTACATGTGAAGGGATTATATCAGGAAAAATGTATGGTATTGATAGAGTAGAACTATTTTAAGTAAAGGTTCTTTGATATATTAGAATAAAATGGTTTATGTAGAGGCATCAATAGAGAATAAAGAGTAAAGTGTGGATGAAATCTATTTTGAGAATAGATATTCAAGGATATATGAGTTAACACTCTTAGTGTACCTATTAATTTCTCAAGATAAAGGGCCATTTATCATTAATTCAAGAGACATTAGGGTTGGGTTATGCATCATATTATACAAACATTGTCACCAAAGCATACACATTCATACTACATCATCATCATCACATACGTTATAACACATGCATAATCATAGCTCAATCATATACATACATATATTTCCCCGATTGGAATGGAAATTTGACAGGATACACTAATATAAGTGGATGACAAGAGAAAGATTGAGATATTTGAGGTGAAAATTGTAATGGTTAAGGGTAAGGTGAAGTAAAAGAGAAGGGTTATACTTATTAATACAAATGGAACTAGTTATACAGGGTTATACTTATTATGATAAAAATTAAGGGTAAGGTGAAGTAAAAGAGAAGGGTTATACTTATTATGATAAAAAGTTGTTAAGATGAACATATAAATGGATGATTGGTTGATAAGAATATATGGTTTAGAGTGACATGGAAGAAGTATGATTGTATTTCAATGCGAGATAAGATCAAATAAATAGTTATAGGTGTACTATAGAAATAAAGTAACAAGGAAGACTTTAAGGGATAAAAGTATATAAGTTATGGACTCTTACAAAAAGCTTAAGAGAGAAAGTGATAAAAGTATGAACAGTAGAGTTAATAAGTAATTAAAAGAGATAAGCTTAAGTGACAGATGATAAGAAAGGTTGTTATATGCTGAGTAAAGCAATGAGAAAGTTTATATAAAAACACGAGACCATGATATTTGTGTGTATGTGTGTGTGTTGCAAGCATACCAAGATTTTTGAGAATTTCACAAAAGAAATTCTTTTAAAAGGGGAAGAAATGTAACACTCGAAAATCTTAGGGTTGTGAATAGTGAAACCTAAGGGTTGTGAATATTAATTTGCTAGACAGGATCAAGGTTTTCTTACTAATCAATACACATGTGTTGTAAATAGGCTATGGGTGTAATTTGATATGAAAATAAAGATGTTTGGATAATAGTGAATTAAGAGTTATGGATAGTGACTCTCGGTATGGGAATAGAGTTTTTAACCCTACTGATCAAGAGTTTGTGTTGTAAATAGGCTATTGATACACTTTCACAAAGAAATAAGAACATTCGAACAGTAAACGGATCAAAACAAGTGTGTCTATCAATAATACCTCTTATAATGTGAATATTGCTTCCTAGGACTCGACTCATACTAATGTTATAGAATAATGGTATTAATTAAAAAATATTTTTGGGTAAAGTTTGAAGTGAAAATAAGGTCATTAAGAAGATTAAAAATAGAAGTTAAATTTTTACAGTAGTGTACTATAAACATCGACACAGTTAAAGCTGAACCAAAAAATATTTTGTTTGTGCTCAAAAAGACCTAAGAATGGCATGATTTAATGCTTGAAATTTCTAAATAAGCCATTGGTAGTAGAATTGGAATTTTCTAACATCAAGAAGTAATTAATAAAAATTGAGTAAGAATTAAAGTGTTTATTAAATGGTTTTCTCTCAATTTTTGAGTATGATTTCTTAGGACTTAAAAGTCATAAATTATAGAAATTAATGGGACTCTAAGAGGGATTAAATAAGGTCTTAAATTAAGAGAAATAATTCTAAAATAATGGGATATGTTAAGAAATTCTCATGGCCTTGGATTTTACATATGGATTACTGTGGACCCTTAATTAAACACACTATAAAAATGGGTCTTTTTCTTTCTTATAAACATGAAATCATCCCAATTTAACCCCTAAACCAATATCCAATCAACTCCTTAAGAATTCTAAAGTGAGATAATGGAAAAAGAAAGCAAATAAGTGGTCCAATTTTAGAGATATTAGGGGTTAAAGAATGAGATGAATAGTGACACTCTTCCATGTAATTATTCAAACATGGAGTTTTATATTTTTTTTGTAGTGTCTTTTAATGCTAATTAAAGCCTTCTTAAGTCAAATTGAAGATTGGAGATGTGTAAAATTTATTTGGAATTTTTCTAAGTTTCCATATGGCATATTTGTAGAGAATTGTGGGATAGTCGAGGAAAAGAGAAAGTGAGAGTTTAAAGGAGCTTAATTGAGGCTATTGACATCAATAGTAAGTTTATACAATGAAATATGTTTTTATGTGCATGATTACATCTTGAATTGTGTGGTTTATGTGTACAAGCATGTATAAATTATATATGATAGTATATTATTATTGATTGGATGGTTATTGCATGATTAAGTAGTAAATTAAGGTAAATTTTAATTGAGATATACATGTCCTCATTTTGGCCTAATGGTGTATGAATGTGTATAGTGATCATGCATGAACAATTGATGCATGTATGATGTGTAATATAGAGTGAAGACTAGGTATTGTTAGTTATATATATAAATAATCATTGGAATAGAATTTGAATGAAAATTTGGATAAATGTGTATGAGTCCTAATGAGGTCTAATGGGAAGAATACTTATACATGTGTGTATTGGCTTAGGATGAGTGTTTAGTGTATGTATTAGGTTTGCATAAAGTAAATGTTAGCTTCGAGTCAGGTAATGGCATATAAAGTTGACATGTGCTCTTTGAGTTAAAAAGCTAGATTGACCGAATAAAATTGAATAAGGGAAATTAAATATGTGATACTGATATTGAGAAAAATTAGGGAGAATAAATTAATGATATATAGGATTATAATGATGGTAGTAAAGGAAGTGAAATTATAACATGTAACTTAAATATGTACATATGAGATAAACAAATGAATTATATTGTTATGTTAGCCTAACTAATGTATAAAAAGTAATAATTAGGGATATAAGTATTATTTGACTAAAATCACATATGATTATATAGCATGTAGGTGGATGTGATGCATATGGGATTTGATATATTATGGCTTATATAATGAAATAATAAAGTGGAAAGTGTAGAGATATGTGTGATGATAAGAATTAATGATGACATGTATATGCATAAAAACAATGGTATGAAACCATGTTGTAATGATGTCTAATAGATGCAGTTGTGTGACACAAAGTATGAAAATGCCTATTTTTCCCCATTCATAAATAATGGCCTATAGTGAATGTAAGATGGTTTATGCACTATGGTTAGTGAAACAAATCATGGTAAGAAGGTAAGTAAGTTTAAAATGTCAAATGTGAGACAAGTATGTATTAATGATTCCATGTGAATTCTTATACAAGAAACATGAGTATAAAGGAAATGGTAATAATAAAAGAAGAAACATGAGATATGATGCACGTTCTAAGTATGACAAAATATATGATGAGAATGTATAGATAAATATGATTATGATAAGATGTAAGTTGGAATGTTTGCCTTTTAAAACATGAAATTACTATATTATGCTATTTAAAGAAATTGCCAAATAGCCTTATATCATGATTGGTGGAAGTTTAAAACAACTACTAGAATCGAAAGATAAGTGGGAGCCTAAAGCAACCACTAAAGAAATGGGTAAAAATGAATCATGTTGAAATTGTGATCTAAGGTTGTTGAAATTGGTTATGAATGAAAAAGGATATTATTGTATATATAAATGGATGAATGACTTTAGTTACCCAAAATTGGTTATGTTTTAGCCAAATGAATTGTAAAACTTAATATAATATTTCTTAATGAATGTGAAACATAATAAAACATGGTGATTGGCCCATATAAGTTACACAAACTAGTTTAGATAGGTTGACCGATTAATTAGGAAGTATAGCAGCTACTAGGGTACTTCAATGCCTCTCTAGTCATGTACAGACATCATAAAGTCTATAGGGCCATTATACATACTAGGCATGTATAGACATTGTAAGGTCTGT
>CANXYI011950211.1:0-17371 GCA_948208565.1 Hura crepitans
TTTATGACTAATGATTATGTACTGGATGAAAATTGTGTGGACTTTGATGTTGGGTGAATGATGTGGAAATAATTAGCATTAAATGGATTTGGATTATATGGAATATATAGAAGTGTATTTTTATACTAGTTCTAATTTGGATAACTCTAACGCTCGTAAGTCGAGGCTCTATGAACAGTACCTTCGAGGCTCATAAAATGTGCCCAGAGTGCTAGGTCACCTTCATGAAGCCTGAGAAAGGGCATACTGGTCATGAAATTTCGAGGGATCAGAAAATGATGAAAATGACTTAATTTATAAATTTAATAGAACCGATAAATTATTTTAGGCCATAATTTAATGGGCCATAAGTTCAAATAGACTTAGGCTGGGAATGACCTGGGACGTGCTTGGACGGACCTAAAAATATTATATCTTTAAGGTCAAAAATTCCATTGAGACCTTTGGTGAAGGAATTTTAATTTTTTGAGATCGTTCAGTAATTTTTTCAAAATTTCCCAATTTTTTGAGAAATTAATTAATTGACTTGCCGATGGAATTTTGCCATCAAAATTTCATGAGGCCCTAAATAGGCCCAAGTGAGGATTTTTAGAATAAACATAGTGATTTTTTGAGGTCTAGGTGAATTTTAAAAATTTTCCAAAGTTACAGCTGAAATTGAGTATTTTTGGCATGCTCAGGTGCCACATGTCACCACCTGAGCCACCCCAGTCCCACTATAAATAATGTATGCTAAGTGGGAGGGCCACCAAGTGATACCTGAGCCTCCACCTCACCTTTCTACTTACTTTCTTCCCCAAGTTGGCCGACACCATCTCCTTCTTGAATCCTCTATTTTTTTTTGTCTTAATTCAAGCTTAATTCTCCATAAAATTGCCACAAAAAAATCCCTTAATTAAGTAGGAAATGTCCCTTGGAGCTTGTAACCACCATTGTTACTCATATAAGTCAAGAAAATTTATTGAAACTCAAGTGTACACAAAGAGTGGGCTAAAACTCTAACTTCATGTGTAAGGGGTCTTTCTTCCTTTTTATTTTAGCTTCTAGTAGTCCCCTCAATTCTAAGTAATCCCATGCAATTAGATTTTTAATTTGAAGCTTGTGTGATTTTTAGGATTTTTTCTAAGCTAGTGCATGGTGTATGTAGGCAATAGAAGAGAAGATGTTCAACAAGGGAATTAGCTATTCTAAAAATTGGGAAAAGCCTTAAAGTGTGCATAGGTATGTGAATTTGATTGAATAAAAGCATGCCATGTTGTATTTGAATGTGAATTGTCTTGCACATGCCTATGAAAGTTCTAATTTGAATATGTATTATGTGGGAATTATTGATGCAAGCCTAATTTGATGTTGGTTATGTATGATTTTGATGGTTTGTATGTTGAAGTGGTGAAGAAAATGGGTGTAAGGCCATAATCTCATTTTGGCCAAGAGGTATGGCTTGGGGTCACGGCATGGAGATGGTTGGTATGACATGTGTATGTGGTGGATATTATGACATATGATGTGTACGACATGAAAATGAATAATAGGTATGTGTACACGATGATAATGTGCATGAATATTGATAATATTAGGTATGGCCGAGAGGTTTATTAAGGTACTTTGGCATGTAAGTAATGTGTGTGGTATGTATGTATGGTGTATGTAATAGGAAATAGATGGTTGGCATGGAAATAGATGTGTATGTGGTGAATTTGATGAGACAATACATATATGTGTGTGAACATGGTATGGTCGAGGCATGTGTGTGCTGTGTCATGGCCTGCATGGTATGTTATGTGTGCATGTGTGTGCATTCTAGGATTATGGTATATGACATGTATGTGTGAAGAAATATGGAAAATGCATGAGTATGATCATGGGCAAGCAATGGCCATGAGGATATATGCCATGGTAGGTATGGTAAGCATGGTATGTCATGATGTTTGATGTGTATGAATGGCATGACATCATACGCATGTGATGTATGACATGGAATTGGCATGGAATATGTGTAACCATGCATGGAAACATGGCATGTGTTATGACAAGTTAAGGTAAGAAAAAAGGGTTAAGAAATGGTGTGAGAAATGGCTTGAAATTGACTTGTAAGGCATGAATAAAAATGACCTATAATGCCATAAAATGGGCCATGAAATTTAGGCACTTTATATACTTGGTGTTAATGGCAATATGAGGCCATTATAGTTACCTTATTAGATTAAATGGAATGAGAGTATTGGTGGCTTAAAATGGCATGTTAATGTGGCTTGAAATGGCATGAGAAAATGCCTAAGGAAAATAAAAATTGACCTATAACTGTGTCCCTAAAAATAAAACAGATAATTAAGTACTGGAAAATACTTATGTAGAAAGGACTTGTAATAGGGACGTGACATGGACATGAAATATGACTTGGGATAATGGCATGAAGTGGACAAAAAGGGACCTATACCTATTTTTTTTAAATGAATTTATAACTGTCCGGTAGTAAAATGGACCTATAATTGTCTGATTAAAATTTGACTGTGGAAAATAAATAATAACTGTCTATTAATAAATTGTAAATAATTTAAAATAGTGATCGGTATGAAATAAACACAAATAAGAGACAGATGGCCCATTAGTTAGAGACCCACTGGATGGGTTGATCGGTTAACTAGGGATTAGCAACCGCTAAATACTTGTCTATTTATTAGACTAGGCTGGTGCAGCGGTCGGGGTTTATAAGATGGGCCACTGCACTAGGATATAATATTGATATTTGTTTGTTTATTAGACTAGGCTAGTGCAATGATCGGGGTCCATAAGATGGGCCACTGTACTATATTGTTGATATTACTGTCTGTTCATCAGACTAGGTTAGTGCAGCGGTCAGGGTCCATAAGATCGGTCACTGCACTATGATATGAATAATATGATATGATATTATTTATATTTGTTTAGTACTAGGGAGATATAGGCTTTACTATTGGACCAGGCCAGTGCAGTGGCTAGGGTCTATAAGATGGGCCACTGCATTAGGGCTAGTGAGGAGCTTAAGGTCCAAAATCCAGGACCATTGCATAGTTTGAGTTCCCTCTTAGTCCAGTGTCTAAAAGTGTAGTCTACCTAGCTGGGCCTACTTAATAAACAAAATAATTCACCTGATGACAGATAATAGTAACACCTAAATTAATGATAGTCCAGAAATGGTATAAGTGGAAATAGTTGAATTATCAGGTTGGTTAATAAAATAATATTATTTTACTACATGGCTATTATGTATTGCATTCATGCATCCATGGTATGTCTAATTCATATGTATGCTTGTATTGACATGTTTTATCATTTTAAATTCACTACTGAGTTTCATACTCACCGTACCAGTGTTTTGGTGTGTAGGTAATAGCAGGTAGCAATCTACCCTCGAGTTTTGTGCAGTGTAGCAGTAGAGGCATTAAAGGGTATAAGATTTTATATTTTAATGGTTTTAGTAGGCACTCATGTAAATATTATAGGTTATGGGTTCAACTAGCTTAGGAGCTGCTAGTATCTATAACTATAAATGAAATCAGTGATGTATAAATAGGGCCTTTTATCTGAATGTTTAATTTCTATCAGATTTTGATGTTTTGGGCCTTAGGCCTTGTGTGATGATTAAATGTCTGTGGTTTATATATTAATGATAGTGGAGGTATAGAAGGGTCCAGAGGGTGACAGGAGAAGTAATTGAGGTTATTAGAAGTGCTTTTCATAGGTCAAAATTTTCAAAATGTTACCCGGGTAGCTATTATGTTGCCCAAATTTCTATAAAATCTATAATGGTTTGTCAGATGAATTTTTAGGTTAAATATACCCTGATTAGTTATGTCTAAGTGATAAGCAAAGAATCTAGGCAATATCTTCCCATATAATAAACAATCTGTAAGTGTTAAGCGAGTATGGGTCTAGAGCAATTTCAGGATGGGTGACCAAGTGGGAAGTGCATCGCCCATCGGGTTTCTTCGGGAAACTTTTAGGGGTGTCACAATGGTCCTCCCGATACAGGCGTTATGCTATTAAATTTTTAAATACCATGATTTGTAATTAGCTAAGTAAAAAAAATATTAAAATAGCATAAATTTTATAAGTTAGGTATTCTATAACACTAGATGTAGAATACCTCATTTGGGTCAGGTAACGGATCTAGGAAAAAGGTGTTATAATTTGTATCGCTAAGATTAATTTTGTGTAAAATTTAGTAGCGATTGGCATTTTAGTCACAATATGAAGGACATATCTAATCATGTAAAGTTAATATAATTTTGCAAATTTTCATGCCACATCATAAAGTTCTGTGCCAAAGCACTATTTCTCTTTGTTAATTTTTTCTCTCTTTTTTTTATAAAAAATTATGGATTCAGTTTTGTATTTATGTTTTTAGGGATTTGTCATAGATTTTTGGTTCTTTTACTTACATATCATATTATTAATATCTTTAAGAAATCAATTTCAAAATTTAAAGAAACTGATTCATTATCTATAGGATTTATGAATATGGCCTTTTCAGATTCTATATCAATAATGTGTGTTGCATTCTTGATGTTATGATATTGAAATTTTCAATACAAATTTTAACTAATTTTCATCAGTTTTTAAGAACCTTACATGATATAAAGCAATAGAATTACATAAAAGACTAACTTAGCAAGAACTTATTGATAGTCTATGAATCAATTTTTGTGTGCAATACAACTAGTTTGAGGACATGAATTTTACTAATAACCTATTTATAGTTAAACCTAGGTAAGAGACTTTTAGTTGCCTACGGGGAGATGTTTAACTGAATTTTTTACCATTTATTGCCATTTTTCACTATAGTGTTTTATCCCTAACAGTGATAAGATTAATTGTAAGAAATTTTGAAAACAATTATGAAATATTTTTTTGAGAAGAATAAATTTCAAACTAGTCAAAAAATAAGGTATGAACTTTATAATTGAAAACAAATTTATAAAATTCTTCTTCGATTTCTTTCTTTAGTTCCAAATAATTTTGGAAAAACCATTTTCTTTTTTTTTTAGCATTCTTTGAGAAATAAAAGTTACCATGTAAATATTGTATATTTACTTGAAATTCCTTTTTCGATTGCATTTAATTCATGAGAAACATTTTCCACATTTTTAATTATGGTTGAAAAGGTTTGTGAAGTTGGGGGTGATACATGCGAGTCCTATTGCTGAACAAACTTTGATTGTTGTGTATAAACAAATTATGGAATACTTGTAGTCTAATCCATATTTTGGAGTGTTGAGCTCAGGATGTTTGAGGTTGAAAAACTTGGCTAGACCATAGTTTGAACCATATGGGTTGGTTGATTAAATCTGGCATATAGTAGATTTATGATAAATGGGAAGTTTGATACCCTTCTTGTGTCTACAATGCTAGTAGAAGAGGTTGAGTTTGAAAATTTGCTACTAGAGGTCCTATTCAAACTAAGCTTAACCTTACCATTATTATATTTGGTTATTTCTCTTAGTTGTATATTAGGCTCTAGGTCTTGATAGGGTTCGGGTTTTATCGCACCTTCTAGAATCTATTTTTTGATTAAAGTTACATTTTTCCATTGAATAGATTTTGGAATAATTGAGTTTGATATTGATAGATCTATTTGCGAAAGCAAGGCTTCATCTTTTTTGCTTTGAAGATGATGTTTTGATGCAAATGAAGAAATGATTTTTAAGCTAAAAAAGTTAAATGAGCCTTTATGATGCTGTATATGGATTTAGGAATCCTTGTTATTGTAGCTATTTTTCAAGTGTTGGGTTGATGATTGGATTTGTGATTTAGAAAGCATTCCACCATTTTACTTTAAACTTTCTAATTTAGATGGTGGTGCCTTCTTAGTTTTGGTATTGCAAAGTCTAGTGAAAAACCCATGGAAGAAAGAACTTTATAGAGAAAATCATGAGAATAGGAAACTTCTTTTCTTGCTCTATTGGCTTGCAATGCATCTTGAAAAGATGAAAACTTTCTTGAATTTTTTGTTAGAGGATATCTAGGTTAGCTCCAATTTAGATCCACCATTGGTGAACCCAAAAGGGAATTTTTGAAATGTCTAGATTTTCGTTAAAGAATGTGAGCCAAGTGTGTGTTCAACTTGGATTTTGAATAAAAAGGGTATTAAACCATGCATGTTGGTAGCCCTAATAGTTGAAACTGTGTCAATGGTTTAAGTAAGTATAAAATTTAATTAGGAAGCTTTTTAGTTTTGAGAGGTCTTGAACCCATTCAGATGGATGCATAGCTTTTATGATTTTGAATGTAAAGAAGGTAGGTTTTTTTGTGAAGTTTAGGTTTCGGGTTTACGTCTTTAAAGGTTGCTGACCCAATGGTTTCAAGAGTGGCCCAATAGTAGGCTGAGGGTTTTGTCATGTCCCAAGGCTTAAAAAACCATCATTTTCCAAAAATATTTGAAATTATTTGAGAAAATCTAGTTATGATTTTTTGAAAGTAAAGTTTTTCAAAATATTCTTATTTGACTCTTTTTGAAAGATTTGGTTGAGTCAAAATTATTTGTGAATCATTATGTGATAACATGATTTTTAAAGAATCTTTTTGAGAAAGGGCATTTTAAGAAGAATATTCTCTTTTCTCAATTGTTTTTGAAATGGAATAAAGGGTAATACCTTTGTAATCTTAGAAGGAAGAATACGATTCCTTTTTTTGTTTTTTTGCATTCTTCAAGGGAGATGGGGACAATCTCCTAATTTCTAAATTTATGAGTATATATAGAAGTTTTTGTATTGCCAAAACCAATACTGGCAATTGGCATAGAGTTTCTATCCATTTTTGGACTTAAGATTCTTCTAAGTCTTCGGCTTATGATTTTGAGAGACCATTTTAGCAAATGATTTAATTTCTTATGACATTGATGCAGGCTGGAGTTCTTCCTTTTTTTGGGGCTTTTGTGATCTGTTTATCTTTGGATTTTTGAGGCATTTCTATTTTGAAGGAATTCCTAGTTAAGAAGTGGGGAATGAAATTAGTATCTCCATTGATAAAAAATACTTAATATAGCTTGTCATCTAGAAAAATTTGTTTTAATGCTATATTTTGAACATCCTTTTGCTGATTTACAATTAATTCAAAGTAGTGATTGAGTAAATTGATTTGGAATTTTGTAATACACATGACAATTGAGAGAATTTTCTTTTTTATGCTAGAATAATTCTTTTAATAATCACTCCACTGTGCATTAGTGAACCCAACTATATGTTCCTACCCCTTTTGAATTTGCTTCAAAATTGCCCCATGCCCTAATTCTGAAGCATCAGTTTGACAATTTTAGGAGCTAAAGTGTTGACGAGGAATAGGCAAGGAATATTTCGAACTTGGATTTTTATTTTCTGAATAATTTTTGTTTGCTTATAAAACCAAGGAAATGGATTTTTCTTTAATCTGTCATGGAGCGGTTTAGCAAGACGGGTATTTTTTAGGTAAAAATCAAGAATGTAATTTATGCTTTCAAAAAACCTTTCTAATTGGGTTTTGTTATAAATTTTATTAGGGAATTTATTTGCAATGTCCAATGATATTTTGAATGGAATGATTGTGTATTGTGAAATTTAATGTCTCGAGAATCTAATTTTTTTGAAATAATGATTATTTGTGTCCTTTCCTTTCTGGAGCCGATCAAACCGAAATAGATAAAGACTCGATCTAAATCTCACTCCTCTAGTCCCGAAGGACGAGAAGGAAATTAGAGAAATCTTAAGCCGTTCCTATTTGATTAGCCTAGAAAGAGCAAGTTGGGCACCACAAGGTAGGAGTCACCACCCAACAGGAGTTGGAAAATACCTTGTAGGGCCAAAACCAGAGTGGTTCGGAACCCTACTCTTATTTATATCTCAAGTTAATATAGAGGTTCGATTTGAATTTATAATATTATTCTTATTCTCAAGCGGGTTTTACAATTAAAATAAATCACATATTCACATGGAAAGAATCACAAGAAACATATTTATAGAAATCAAATAAAGTGCTTGAAATTAAAAATATCATACATGAAATCGAGTGATTAATTGTCTTGAGAACTTTGGTTCTCGCATGCCATTTTTAGAAGACAGATTTTATTATTGTGACTTTTATTAAGAAAAATCAAAACCCATTTTATTAACAAAACACCAATTAATTAGGTATAAAAATGATTTTGATTGTTTTTTACAACGTGCAAAAATCATTTTCTACCTATTACAACATTCATGGAATATACACGGAAATAATCAACAATAAAAATAAAAAAAGATTACATAGTAATTATCTAAAATACATTTTAAGCAAACGAAAATAAAAATAAAATTACTTTTTGAAATATCCTAAAATATAATCTAAATAAATAAAACGGGTGATAATAAAGTGAATTAGCAAAAGAAAATAAAGAGCACAAATAGCAATAAAAAAGGAAATAAAAATAAAGGGATGGTAAAGGGCTACTTCACCAGTGTTCAGTGAGATGGCAGAAAGAAAAGACAAATCAAGCCCTAATAAAATTAAGATGTTAGTATGCGAAGCAAAATAGATGGATGAACAAAAAATAAAATGAAATAAATAGTCAAATAAATACAAAAAAGATATTGTACAAATAAATTATCACATCTAACTGATAGATGAATAAAAGAGAAAGGAAAAAAATAAAAGAAATAGAAAAAAAGTCGATCGACCTACCGGGTATATTTGCCTTCGAAAAAGATCTCGACAAGATTAGACAATTGCACAGAAAATCTTCAAAAATTATGACAATAGTGTTTGAAAGGTTTTTTTTTAGTTTTTAGTGCATACATTTCAAGAAAAGGCTCCCTTTTTGGAAAAAAACATTTGAGTATTTATACACATTTCTCGAGGTAAAAAACAACCGTTTTGGAGGTGAAAAAGACCATTTTTGGCAAAACGGCCATTTTGAGGGTAAAACGGCCATTTCCTCAAAACGGTTGTTTTCCCTTCTGTAACGGTCATCTCGACAAAACGATCATTTTATCAAAATTTTATTTTTTATTTAATTCACATCTTGGGGGGCTTCACCCCCCACACCCCCCTAAGCATCAATGTTAAGTATCAAGCTCAGCTTATTAGCTCGAGCCCTCAACCTACCATAGATGTCTCGTTTTTCTTGCATTTCGAGTCGCACCGTGAGATTTTTTGAGTCGACCAAAAACTTAAAGGAAATTTTTAAAGAAAACTTTGAGATATTCGAACTAGACATTAATATCCCTATTTATTAGGATTTTTGTCCTTTCATCATCATTAGGTAATCCAAACATAGGAGCCCCAAAAACCCAGTGTCTACAATGATATTTTTATTTTTGAAACAACTAAACCATTTTTTTTTGCAATATAAAAAAATATTTTTATATATTTAAAATGCTGATCAACAAAATAAAAAAATATAAGCATACCATTAATATAAACAATGCAAAATTTTGTCATTTTACTCTTTTTTTAAGCCAGTCCTAGCTTACAAAGTAATAGGCTGAGTTTATTTTTAATAGGCTTAAATTAGGGAAAGGATCCCAAAACAATCATCTTCATTATCATTATCCAAGTAAAAAATGGATTCAGATGTTGCAGATCATCCACTTGATAAGGTCTAACTAGAGGTCTTGTTCTTTATGATTTAAGCTATAACGGCCATGTATTTTTCTTTTGACCGGGCTTTTGTAAGATGACTATTGAAATGATTTTTGGGCTAAAAAAGTTGAATGAGCCTTTATGATGCTGCATGTGGATTTAGGAATCCTCAATGTTGTAGCCATTTTTAATTGCTGGGTTAATGATTGGATTTGTGATTTAGAAAGCATTCCACCATTTTACTTTGAACTTTCTAATTTAGACAGTGTTGCCTTCTTGGTTTTGGTATTGCAAAGCTAGTTAAAAACCCATGGAAGGAAGAGCTTTATGGAGAAAATCATGAGAGGAGGAAACTTTTTTTCTCATTCTATTGGCTTGCAATGCATCTTGAAAAGATGAAAACTTTCTTGAATTTATTGTTAGAGGATATCTAAGATAGCTCCAATTAAGATCCGCCACTGGTGAAACTAAAAGGGAATTTTTGAAACATCTAGGTTTTCGTTAAAGAATATGAGCTAAGTGTGTGTTTGGCTTGGATTTTGAATAAAGAGAGTATTAAACCATGTATGTTGGTAACCCTAATAGTTGAAACTGCGGCAACAGTTTAGGTAAGTATGAAAGTTAATCGAGAAGCTTTTTGGTTTTGAGAGGTCTTAACCCTATGCAGATGGATGCATAGCTTTTATGATTTTGAATGTAAAGTATGCGACTTCTTTGTAAAGTTTGGGTTTCAAGTTTAGGTTTTTAAAGGTTACTGATCCAATGGTTTTAAGAGTGGTCTAATAGTAGACCGAGGGTTTTGTCATGTCCCAAGGCTTAAAAAACCATCATTTTTCAAAAATATTTGAAATTATTTGAGAAAGGGTATTTATGATTTTTTGAAAGTAAAGTTTTTCAAAATATTCTTATTTGACTCTTTTTGAAAGATTTGATTGAGTCAAAATTATTTGTGAATTATTATGTGATAAAATGAACTTTGAAGAATCCTTTTAAGAAATGGTATTTTAAGAAGAATATTCTCTTTTCTCAATTATTTTTGAAATGGAATATACCTTTGTAATCTTGGAAGGAAGATACGATTTTTTTTTGCATTCTTCCAGGGAGATAAGGATAATCTCCTAATTTCTAAATTTTTGAGCATATTTAGAAGTTTTTGTATTGCAAAAATCAATACTAGTGATTGGGATAAAGTTTCTATCCATTTTTGGACTTGAGATTCTTTTAAGTTTTCGGCTTCTGATTTTGAGACCATTTTAGCAAATGATTTAATTTCTTATGCTATTGATGGAGGCTAAAGTTCTTCCTTTTTTTTCTTTTGGGCTTTTGTAATTTGTTTGTCTTTGGATTTTTGAGGCATTTCTATTTTGAAGGAATTCCTGGTTAAGAAGTGGGGAATGGAATTAGTATTTTCTTTGATAAAAAATACTTAATATAGCTTACCATTTAGAAAAATTTGTTTTAATGCAATGTTTTGAACATCCTTTTGTTGATTTACAATTAATTCAAAGTAGATACTTTTGATTAAGTAAATTGCTTTGGAATTTTGTAATGCACATAAAAATTGAGAGAATTTTCTTTTTTATGCTAGAATAATTCTTTTGAAAATTATTCCACTATGCATTAGTGAACTTAACTATATCTTCCTGCCTTTTTTGAATTTGCTTCAAAATTGCCCCATGCCTTAATTTTGAAGCATTAGTTTGACAACTTTAAGTGCTAAAGTGTTGGTGAGGAATAGGCAAGGAATATTTTGAACTTGGGTGTTTATTTTTTGAACAATTTTGTGTGCTCATCAAACCAAGGAAATGGATTTTTCTTTAATATGCCATGGAGTGGTTTAACAAGACTATTAGTTTTTGGGTAAGAATCAAGAATGTAATTTATGCTTTTAGAAAACCTTTCTAATTGGGTTTTGTCAAAAATTTTATTAGGGAATTTATTTGCAAAGTCCAAAGATATTTCGAATGGAATGAATGTGTGTTGTGAAATGTAATGTCTTAAGAATCTAATTTTTTTGAAATAATGAGATTTTTATTTTTGAAACAACTAAACCATTTTTCTTTCCAATATAGAAAAATATTTTTAGATGCTTAAAATGTTGATCAATAAAATAAAAAAATATAAGCACGCCATTAATATAGACAATGCAAAGTTTTGAGTAAAGATTAAAGATTTCATTAACGATTCTTTGAAATTCTGAAGGAGCATTTTTTTAATCCAAATGGTACGACAATCCATTTGTATTGCCCAAATGGAACTGTAAAGGTAGTTTTTTATCTATCTTTTGGATCAATTTGGATTTACTAAAAGCTAGATTTCATGTCAAATTTTGAAAAAAGTAAACACTGAATGCAATTTTTGTAGAAGATATTTGTTATTAGGAATTGGATATCTTATCCATCTTAAAGTTTTGTTTAAAGATTCATAATTTATGATCAATCAAGGTGTACCCCTTTCTAATTTAGAAGTTCTATTCATATAGAAAGTTGCACGACTCTAGGGTGAGTGATATTTTGTAATCAGACCTTTTGACTTAACATCTTATATTTCTTTTCAGCAGTGCTGTTCAAGGTCACAATTCATTTAAACAGGCCTTTCTTTTATAGGAATATGTTTTTTTTTTTTATGAAAAATGAGTTTTGTATGCAATATCTACCATATATGTTGTTTCTATTCCAAAAAGCTTTTGGCAAATTTGTACGTATATCTTTTTCAATTTAGTTCTGTAATTTTGATATCTCTTCTTAAATAAAAGAAATTTGTAACTATTCTTTTATTCTATGAAGTGATATATTTTGCTGTAAAAATTCTAATTGTTTTTTTTTCTTTTTAGGATACAATTGATCTCATTTCATAGATTGAGCATGCTTTTATTAAATTAAGGTTTCTTGATTTTGGTTTTTTAATGAAAGGAAAGTTAGTTTCTTTTTTATTTATTATGAAAGTTATACTGTCATGTTTAACTGTATAAGGACTAATCTTTTGTATGAAAGGTGCCCTTAAGATTACGTTATGATGCAATTCTTTTATTAAGATAAATAGAGTTTTTATGCAAAGATTTTGGGATGTTATAGCTACTTCTATTTTGTATTTAATCATCATTTTTGTTTTGTTTGTAGTGGTTACACTTGCTTGTGATTCTTCGCAATATTTTTGAGGAACAATGCTTTCTCTAATACAATTCAAATTTGCACTAGTGTAAAAAAAAAGCAATTTTCCCAATTTTGATATCAATTAGGAAGGCCAAAGTGATAGATATTTTTATGAAGTTATTTCCTTTCGTAAGAAAAGAAAAATTTCAAGAATTGATTATTGTTCTTAGTGGACTTCAATTGTTTTTGGTGGAGTAACATTTATGTTTCATAAGTATCTTTAGCAAGAAAGTTGTTGCTAAATTTTAAAGGAGTTTCAAGTCCTTTTCTTGTTTTTCTTTAAGCCTTTTGATTTAATGGTTTTTATTTCTTCTTGAAAGGTTTGGATATTGGTGGTAGGTGTTGGGGGTTTTTTCTTTTAGAGGATTAATGTAAAGTCATAGGTTTTTAGAGGTAGTAAAGAGAGGGTTAATGTTGATAGAGTTTCTATTGATGATTTAAAAGATTTGACAAGTTTTTCAAGATATTCTTTTGGATTTGTAGATTTTCTATTTTTTCATGAGTTCAAGGATGAAAGTTTGATCTTTTGTGATCATGTTTATGCTTTTTAAGCTTTCAAAATCTGAAGTTGTTATCTCATTAATTTATGGGTTATTATTATCTATAGAATATTCACTTTCACTTTCAGAGGATTCAATGAGAAGAGATTCAATTTTATGCAAAACTTTTTTCTCAACTTGAAGTTCATTATGCTTTCTATCAAGCTTGCAATATTTTGAAATATAACCTTTTTTGCAATATTTATAACGCATAACGTCTTTTTTTTATTGTTGTGGTTTTCATTTCTTATTTTAAAAATTTTTCTTCTTATATTACTTTTTGATTTTTGGTAGTATTTGTCTTTATTGGGTTTAGCTAAAAAACAATATTTGGATTTTTTGTAAAACTATTTGTTGCATGATCCTTAACAGTTAAAACTAAATCCTTTTTACAATATTTGAATTGTCTATAAAATGAACCTAACTTCTTTTTTGTTTTCTCATTTCCCATTTAAGATATTTTTGAAGTTTAAAATCTTGACAAATTTTTAAGCCTTCTTTTTGAGTGATGCTTATTAATTCACCATATGTTAAAAGTTATATGGAATTTTTCCACCAAAAGTTTCTTGAATTCTATTTTTGACTTTTGCACTTAAATGTGTAGAAAGAACAACACATAATTTTTCTTTATATAAGGGTTTGTTTAAATCATCACAAAGCATTAATCTAGTGAGAAATGTATTATTATAATACTGGAAATCATTTAGTTTTTTACACCTAAGATTTGACATTAATTTCAAATTTTTATCTTTAATATAAGATGGATCACCTATGAAATGTAATGAAATTGTATGGATTAGGGTTTTATCACATCTTAGATGACTTACCTTAATTCATTGAGAATGGGTGCTCTATCCTTTGTGTTATGGATTGCTCTTAATATTTTCATATGTTTTGTGGTGTAAGATATAAATTCCATAGAAATTCCACTATCCCTCTAATTGACTTAAGAACCCTACAATGAGAAGTTCAACGATGGATCTATTAGGTGTTTCTGTTTGGGTTTTATATGTATTAGATGCCATGGTCATTTGTTATAATAGCCTAAGGATGTTGTGTTTAGATGTTCCATCTATGTTCTATTCATAGGCAGATGAATTGTTGAATTTTGATTAAGTTAGAATGTTTGGCTTTCTTTTTACGCCTATGTCTAGGGATGTGGTGATGGCTAAAGTTAATTTTTCTAATGAAATTTATTTAGTTCAAATTTTATGGGTCACTTTCTAACTTAGAGATTTCATTTAAAACATTTATGGTTCGTGCTATAGGGGCATATGGAATAATAGCTGGGGTGGAAATTCCTTCTATTTTACTTAGTTGATCTTTTAAAGCTTGGGTAAACTCTACCTTGTTATCCCTAAACTATTTTGACTTGTTTTTCAAATCTAGAATGGTTTAAAAATAGGATTTTTAAGCCTTTTCTCTATTGTTGCCTCTTTATGGGAGTCACACTAGTTTTTTTGGGCTTATTCAATCCTATTAGTTGTTTAGGTATTTTGTTTAAATGTGCATTTGCGAAATTATTTTATTGAATAATATTTTTGAAATTATTTTGTGCTTTTTCACTAGGGAGCTTATAAGGCATCACATCTATAGTTAAACATAGGTGAGAGACCTTCAGTTGCCTAAGAGTGGGATGTTCTAACCAAATTTTCTTACCATTTATTACAATTCTCACTCTGGTGTTTTATCCCTAACAGTGATGGAATTAACTACAAAAGATTTTAAAAACGAGTATGAAATGCCTTTTTGAGAAGAATAATTTTCAAACTAGTTAAAAAAATAAGATATGAACTCTATGATTAAAAACAAATTTATAAAATTCTTCTTGGATTTCTTTCTTTTGTTCCAAATAATTTTGGAAAAACTAATTTTTTCAGCATTTTATAAGGAATAAAAGTTACCATGCAAATATTGTTTATTTAGTTAAAATTCCTTTTCGATTGCATTTAATTCATGAGCAACATTTTCCACATTTTCACTTATGGTTGACAAGGTTAGGGGTGATGCATACGAGTCTTGTTGCTAAATAGATGCTAATTATGGTGTGTAAACTGATTGTGAAACACTTGTACTGTAGTCCACATTTTAGAGCATTGAGCTTGAGATGTTTGAGGTTGAAAACCTTGGTTGGACCACAATTTGAACCATATTGGTTGGTTTATTAAATCTAGCATAAGGTAAATTTGTGATAGATGGGTGGTTTGAGAAACTTCCTATATCTATAGCACTAGTAGAAAAGGATGAATCTAAAAATTTGCTGTTAGAGGTCTTATTGAAACTAAGCTTAACCTTACCATTGTTGTTTTAGGTTATTTCTCTTTATATTAGGCTTTAGGTTTTGCAGAGTTTCGAGTTTTACCGCACCTTTTAGGATCCATTCTTCGGCTAAGGTTAAATCTTTCCATTGAATAAATTTTGGAATAACTGAGTTTGATTTTGAGAGATCTATTTGTAAAATAAATGTTTCACCCTTTTTACTTTGAAGATGATGTTTAGATGCAAATGCAAAAATCATTGCTTTATAATAAAGTTTGTAAATTAATGCAACAAGAATAGATTTGTCAAGCATGTAATAATTATGAATTTTAACCTATAAAAACAATAATTGCATGATATTTTTATCATTTATTAAGACTATGAAATTTGGATAACTATTAAAAGAGATTGGACCACTACACAGACTTAACTCAATTGAGTTGAGTAAAGAATCTTGAAAATTTTTGAATTTGGTGTCTCTAAGAACACACGAGATAGAAGTATTTAAACCTTCTTTTGTCAACGGCTTTATTCCTACCTAGAGTAATCTAATATGAATATATTTATATTCTTTTTCATTAGTCTTTGATGTAATCTTTAGTTTCTCCCTCTATTTAACTTGTACCTATATGAGGTAAAACCGATGTGCTAAGGATAAAATCCTTAGTGGTATGATTCTAACTTAGACAACCTCATTTAATTGTCTTGGGATTATGCACAAAACAATAAATTTAAGGTAATACTTCTAAAAGAATTAAAATAAACAACATTCATTAACATTCACATAATTTCTCAAGTTTCATGTATATATATATGCTCACAAAATCTTGAACTCAAGTGTAGTCAAGTATTAATATTTACTTTAGACATATGCCAATCTCTTTTTACTATAACTTCTTCGAAAATAAGTGTTCATAGAGTTCCATACATTTTATTCGCTCATTTGCTAGCATAAATGTATCAAGTTTCAACTTTATTAAGATAAAAGTTATATCAGTCCTCATTTCATATATATGAATAAGCATTAATTTGCATGTTGCATTAAGAATCTATTGACATAATTATAATCATTTTCATATAACAAATCACATATTACTATTCATAAGCATGAATTTTCTTTAAGTATCATATACACTTATTCCACATTTATACATTGCTCATGTTTAAGTACCCCATCTGCATACTTTTCCATATCATGTAATTATCACATAATTCATTTGGTTTATTATTTTCAATCCATACACATATCATAGAAAACATGTGTATTCCATAGGTTACTTCATTTGCACAATTCTTCCTCGACACTTTATATAGCGTTGATAACAAAAATAGGTGCAACACTTTCTTTCAAGTCCTATCTTGATGGCACCTAAAGGTGAGCATGGAGTTTGAAAACACTGAATTAGACTGAAATTTTAAGTAAAAGGACCATACTTGAATTGTACTATTTGACTTTTTGACAAGAACTGAATTAAAATGTACTGTTAACTTCAATTTAGTATAGTTTTAGATTTTTGGCTAAAACTGAGTTTCACATTGAGCCAAAATGTATTGAATTGAATGGAAAGAGCTCATAGATTTTTTTTATTTGTGTTATACGTTATGAACATATTAATACATATATAATTTTTATAACATGTGTGATATAATTATATCATAAATTTATTTATTTATTATATGGAATTAATATATAGTTATATTTATGAATTTCAATTAAATTTTTAATTTTTATTTATGTAAAATTTAATTGTTATTTGCATATTAACATTTAAATTATTGAATTCTAATTGATACAACAATAACAACAACAACAACAACAACAACAACAACAACAACAACAACAATAATAAT
>CANXYI011950320.1:0-12644 GCA_948208565.1 Hura crepitans
GTCAATTTTTACTACCTTTCCTTTATCCTTATTTTTCTAGGCATCTTCAGTTCCTATTTTGAAGAAATTCTCGAGTTAAGAAATCAGGAACTGAATTTAATTCTCCTTTTATATATTTAATTTCAAAATCAAATATACTTAAAATTGCTTGCCATCCTAACAAAATCTATTTTGATGCTATGTTTTGAATATCTTTTTATAAAACTACTTTAGCAAATTTGCAATCTATGCGAATAAGAAATTTTTGATTTAAAAGATCACTTTGAAATTTTGAAATGCACAAAACAATTCACAAAATTTCTTTTTTTTTTATTGTAAAATAGTTTATTTTCGCAATCATTCTAATGGGTAGATGTAAAATACATAATCTATTTTTTCCCATTTTTTACTTGCTTTAATACCCCTCCATACCCTAAGTTTGTTGTATCAGTTTCAACAATCTTAGGACATGGTGGGTTTACTAAGTATAAGAATGAAATATTTTTAACCTAGGTTTTGATATGTTAGACTAGTCTAGTGTGTTCATTTGTCCATGTGGTGGGGTTTTTCTTTAACCTATCATGCAAGGGCTTTGCTAGTCAATTTATGTTAGGGAGAAAGTATAAGGCATAATATAAACGTCTTAAAAATCTTTATAATTGAGTTTTATCAAGGATTTTATCAGGGAATTTATCTACAAATACTAATGAACTTTCAATCGGAGTGATAGTTCCCTTAGTTATATGGTGCCCTAAAAATCTGATTTTAGTTTGGAAAAGTGATATTTTAGACTTTGAGACTACTAGACCATTTTTCTTAATAACATAGAAAATTTTTTTAAGATGTTTAAAATGTTGTTCAATTAAGTTAAAAAACACAAGAACATCATCAATATAAATAATGCAAAATTCTGAATAGTCATTGAAAATGTCATTCATTATTCTTTGAAATTTAGAGGGCGCATTTTTTAAGCAAAAAAGCATGATAGTCCACTCATATTACCCCAAAAGGGACAGTAAAAGTAGCTTTATAATGGTCTTAAGGGCTATTTGTATTTGTCAAAATCCTGATTTCATGTCAAATTTAGAAAAGATTAGGGCAGAATAAAGTTTTACAAAAGATCCTTTTTATTTGGAGTAGGGTACCTAATCTATTTTAAAGCTTTATTTAAAGGTTTATAATTTATCACTAGTCTTGGAGTTCCTCTCTCAATTTCAAAGCTTTTATTTACATAAAAAACAGTGCAACTCTAAAGGGACCTAGATTTTATAATTAAACCTTTCTCTTCTAAATCTTGAATTTCTTTTCAACAATGTTGTTCAAGCTCAAAATTCATTTGGATTGGCCTAACTTTAGTTGGGATTTGTTTTTTAAAAAAAATCATTTTCATAAGGTAAGTCTGCCATATGATGTTTTCTTTACCAAAAAGCATTTGGAAGATCATACCAAATCTCATTTTCAAATTGGTTTTGAAGGTTAGGATTTTTTATTTTATCAAATCATTATTTAGTCATTCTTCAATTTTTTCAAAAGAAACATCTTATTTTAGAAAAGACAAATGTTTATCTTTGGCAGAAATTAAACAATAAATTTGTTTTTCATAAACTAAGCATGTTTTTATAAGATTTAAATTTCTTGTTTTATGTTTTTCAAGAAAAGGAAACATTATGTTTTCACTTTTTATTTTAAAAGAAATGCTTTCATTGTTTACAGTATATAGGTTTCTAAGGTTAATAAACGGTGTTCCTAAGATAATACTATGATTTAATTATTGTACTAAGAAAAATGGGGTTTTAAATGAATACTCCAATTGTTATAGAGGCTTTTATTTTGTACTTAATATCCATGCTAGATTTATTAGTAGAAACTAGGCCACATTTTGAAAACTTTCTAAATCGCTTAGGGACAATATCTTCTCTTAAGCAATTTAGATCAACTCTGGTATCAAAGAGAGCCACATAATCTATTTTAAAATCATTCAAGAATTCCAAAGTAATTTTGATTAAATATTTTTTTAATGTTATTTCTTGAAGCACAAAAAGAAAATGAGTTGGAATTTTTTTTTGATATTCTCTATTTTTGAAATTTCTTGGTTATTATCTTCTATTTCTCTAGTTTTTGAACTGTCTTCTATTACAAGCTATGAAAGAATAGTTTGGAAAATTTTTGAGTCTTTTTCTTATTTTTGTTTTAAATGTTTTACCTTTTGTTTTATTATTTTAATTTCTTCTTAAAGAGATTGAATAGAGGAAATAGGCTGAGCAATCTTTTGCTTAGATTTAGCTAAAATTTTGGTTAAATCATAAGTTTTAGGTGTAAGTAAAGAAGATGAGGGTTTTTCTTTGGGTTTTCCTTCAAAGGATTTTAAAAGCTTTTCAAGATAATCCTTTTGAATTTATGGGTTTTCAACATGTTTAAAATATCAATAATGAATTCTTAATCTTTTATTAAAATGTTTATAGACATCTAGCTTTTTTTAGAATTAGAAGAAGAAGTTATAGCAATTTCATCTACTTGTAATGCTTCTCTATTACCAGTAGGTGAATTTGTTTTAGACTTATTTTTTGATAATAAGAGAGCTTGGATTTTATTTAAAATAGTTTCTTCAAGGGAAAGTTCATTTTATTTTTTACTTATCCTATAATATTTAGAAATGTGGCCCATTTTTCCACATCTAAAATAGGTTACATTTGTAAAATTATTTTTTTTTTGGAAAATCTTTGGGTTTTAATGATTTAGTGGATTTTCTTTTAGAAAATTTTTTAGAGGTTTTATAATAATCTTCTTTACTTGATTTTTAGTAGCTTTTATATTTGAGCTTTTTTGAAAAAGTCTTTTTACAAGATAATCTACATCTTTGACTATGTTAGGAGAAAATTCAAATTGTTTATAGAAAAAACCAAGTTCATTTTTAGTTGTTTTCATTTCCCACTTAAGATGTTTTTGGAGTTTTAAATCCTGGAAAATTTTTAACTCTTCCTTTTGAACAAAACCTATTAAAAGACCATAGGTTAGTTGATCATAAGGTATTATGTTGCCATAAGTTTCTTTTATTCTAGGTCTTACCTTTTCACTAAGAAGGATTGTAAGACCTGTAATAAAAATTTTGTCCACCATGGTTGGTTATAGTCTTCTCTTAACAATACCCTAGTTAAAAAGGTATTTTTGTAGTATTTAAAGTCGTTGAGTTTTTTTACATCTAAGGTTTGAAAGAAGTTCAACATTTTTATCTTTTAAATGAGACGGATCAACTATGAAGTGTAAGGAGATGGCTAGGATGAGGGTGGCTACTGCATCTGGTATGGGGTTTCCTAACTCATCGAGGATATGAGCACCATCCTTTGCTATCTAGATAACATCTAATATATTCATTTTATCATGGGTGGTAAGATAGTAATCCCACCATCCCTTTAACTGACCAAAAAATCCTGCTATTAAGATTTCTATAATGGCTCTATTTGGGGTGTTGGATTGGGCTTTATAGGCATTAGCTATCATAGTCATCTATTAAAGAAGACCTTTAATGTTATATTCAAACATACCATCAATGTTCCATTCATAATCCTTTGTGGCATTGAACCTAGATTAGCACAGGATATTTGATCTATTATCTAAGCCTATATCTAGAGTTGCAATTATTTCAAGAGGTTGTGGGTTATGCCAAAACAATCTATTTACCTTTGGATCTAAATTTGAGGGTTTACTATTTGATTTTTTGTTTACGACACCTATGCTTGCTTGAGTGTGGTTAGGCAGAGTGTTAGGGATAATAACTTAAGTGTTAGAGGATGAGGTTTCTCCTATTTTGGTCAACTCTATATAAACTTAGATCTATTGTCTTTAAAGGCCTTTAAACTTTTATTGAAAATTTGAAAAGGTTTAAAAACTAGATTTTTAAGTTTTTCACTTCTCGATGTATCAATAGAGGTTTTATTATTTTGTTATATCCTAGTTAATTGCTTAGCAATAGTACTAAGATGAATAATTGTAAAATTATTTTGTTGGATAATATTTTTAAAATTGTCATTTGCACTTTCCATAACTATTTAATAAGGGGTTGCCTCTACAATTTGTTCTAAGTGTTTAAATTTTAAAGATCTAGTAGGTGGGTGCTCAGACTGAATTTTATTATTATTATTTAATAATTCCCATTCAAGAGTTTTATTCCTAACAGTTACTGGACTAATGGATTTTTCTTTATTTTTAAAAGGGTATGAAATTTGATTTTTAAAAGTATAGATTTCAAACCAATCAAAGAAACGAATATGGGTTGTAAATTCAAAAACAAATTTATAGAATTTTTCTTAAATCTATTTTATTTCTTCTAAAAAATTTTTAAAAAACCAATTTCTTTTTGTTGTATTTTCAAAAGAATAAAAATCATTATGAAGAAATTTTTTATCAGCTTTAAACTCCTTTTCTATAACATTTAGTTCGTTATTATTAACATTTTTCTATTATGGCAGAAAAGGTGGGAGAAGTTGGAGGAGAGCATTAGGTATCTATAGCCTATTGTTCAGACTGAGGTCTTATATAAATTGGTTGTGGAATATTTGTTGAATAATCCATATTTTAGAAGGAAGAAGAAAAAGGTAGGTGTGAAGTTGAAAACCTTGGTTGTTAGAGAGATACCTATGTTTCTTTATTTATATATAGGAGGTGTATAACAGAAGGAATTTGTGAGACTCTTCCTATGTCAATAGTGCTTATAGATGATTATTTATTAGAAAAATGCTCACTTGTTATTTTGTTAAAACTTAGTTTTACTTTTCCATCTTTGAACTATGTAATTTCTCTTAGTTCAGTGCTAGGTCTTGAGTTTTCTAGTGTATGTGTTTTTACTTCTCCCTCTAAGATCCATTCTTCAAGTAGATTTATAGCTTTCCATTTTATAAATCTAGGTGTTACCATGTTAGATCTAGTTATATCTATTTGTAAAAGCAATGTTTCTCCCTTTTTATTGGTTAGCTTGTGTTTAGTAAGAGAAAAAGCAAAGATCATTGTTTTATAATGGATTTTATATATCAAAGCTAGTAGAATAGATCCTTCTAGTATTTTTATAATTGTGAGTTTTAACTTGTAAAATAAGAGATTTTAAAATATTTTTACCATACAGAGAAATAGAAAAATTTGGGTAGCAATTAAAACTTATGGGACCACTACATAAGCTTGAATCAATGGAAGAAAGCAAAGAGTTCTCAAAATTTACAAACCATGTGTCTCTTAAGCAATAAAGTATTGAAGTATCTAAGCCTTCTTTAGTTAATTATTTTATTCCCACTTGGATTAATCCAATATGGATATAGTTATATTGTTTCTTTTTATGTTTCAGAATGGATTTTCAGTTAAGAAGAGGTATCATTTCATTAGGTTTTGAAAGCTGGATATCTCTTTATTTAGTTCTGATTGTGAAATCAGTTTTAAAAATGTTAAATTTACTTGTTTCATAAATTCTTGATTTATGAATTTTAGGAATTCCCTAATTATCTATAGATTTATTAAAATCTTCTATTGTTACTTCTTTACTATTAATAACACGTTTAGACTCTATGGAAGAACTAGAAGAAGAGGATGAATGAGAAGTTGTTATACAAAGTATAGGGTTTATGTTTTAAATTTTAAATTGATTTTTTCTTTAAAAATAAAATATTATCAAGCTACCACTCGAGGATAACTTTCACTACCTTAAATGCCTCTCAACTTACATAGCTGCAGACAGGACTTACAACCCTAAGAAAACACTCACTTTACAATATCTTATTTTATTTTAGCTAAAATTAATTATTTTTCAAAACATGTACTCTATATATCATATAACAACACTCCCCCCAAGCTCTAATCATACATGCTTATTAGTATTAGAGCCTAGGGGGGAGTGTTGTTATATGATCTATATAGCACATGTTTTGAAAAATAATGGATTTTGGCTAAAATAAAATAAGATCTTGTCAAGTGAGTGTTTTCTTAAGGTTGTAAGTCTCGTTTATAGCCATGTAAGTTGAGAGGCATTAGGGTAGTGAAAGTTTTCCTTGAGTTGTAGCTTGATAATATTTTATTTTTGATGAGAAAATCAATTTAAAATTCAAAACATGAACCTTATACTTTGTAGAATAACTTTTCATTAATCCTTTTCTACTAGTTCTTCTGCAGAGTCTAAACATGTTATCAATAGTTAAGAAGTAATAATAGAAGATTTTAATAAATTTATAGATAATTAGGAGATTTCTAAAATTCATAAATCAAGAATTTATGAATCAAGTAAATTTAACATTTTTAAAACTGATTTCACAATCAAAACTGAAGAAAGAGACATCCAGATTTCAAAACCTCATGAAACGATACATTCTCTTAACTTAAAATCCATTCTAGAATATAAAAAGAAATAATATAACTACATCTATATTGGATTAATCCAAGTGGGAATAAAACCCTTAACCAAAGAAAGCTTAGATAATTCAATACTTTATTGCTCAAGAGACACAAGGTTTGTAAATTTTCAAAACTCTTTGCTTTTTTCCATTAAATCAAGCTTATGTAGTGGTCCTATAAGTTTTGATTGCTACCCAAATTTTTTTGTTTCTTTGCATGATAAAAATATTTTAAAATCTCTTATTTTACAAGTTAAAACTCATAATTATAAAATGCTGGTAGGATCTATTCTAAAAGCTTTGATATATAAAATCCATTATAAAATAATGATCTCTACTTTTTCTCCTACTAAACATAAGCTAACCAGTAAAAAGGGAGAAACATTGCTTTTACAAACAAATCTAACTAAATCTAACATGGTAACACCTAGATCTATAAAATGGGAAGATACAAATCTCCCTAAAGAATGGATCTTAAAGGGAGTAGTAAAACCATAAACATTAGAAAACTCGAGACTTAACACTAAACTAAGAGAAATTACACTGTTCAAAGATGGAAAAGTAAAACTAAGTTTTAATAGAATAACAAGTGGGCATTTTTTGATCAGTCATCATCTATAACCACTATTGACATAGGAAGAGTCTCACAAATTCCTCTATTATAGACCTCCCATATATAAATTAAGAAACCCAGGTATCTCTCTAATAGCAAAGGTTTTCAACTTTGCACCTACCTTATTCTTTCCAAAATGTGGATTATTCAACAAATATTTCACAACCAATTTATATAAGAACTCAGTTTGAACAACAAGTTACTAAAGCCCAAAGCTCACCTCTAACTTCTCCTACCCTTTTTTCCATAATAGAAAACATTAATAATAATGAACTAAATGCTATGGAAAAGGAGTTTGAAGTTGATAAAAAATTTCTTCATGATGATTTCTATTCTTCTGAAAATACGGCAAAAAGAAACTGGTTCTTTAAAAAATTTTTGGAAGAAAGAAAATAGATTCAAGAAAATTCTATAAATTTGTTTTCAAATTTAAAACCTGTATTCTTTTCTTTGATTGGTTTGAAATCTATGCTTCTCAGAATCAAATTTCATACCTTTTTAAAAATAAAGAAAAATCCATTAGTCCAGTAACTGTTAGGAATAAAACTCCTGAATGGGAATTATTAAACAATGATAATAAAATTCAGTCTAAGCACCTACCTACTAGATCTTAAAATTTAAACACTTAGAACAAACTGTAAAGGCATCCCCTTCTAAAATAATTATGGAAAGAGCAAATGACAATTTTAAAAATATTATCCAATAAAATAATTTTACAAATATGCATCTTAGTGCTATTGCTAAGCAATTAACTAGGATAGAACAGAATAATAAAACCTATGTTGATTCCTCTATTGATATAACAAGAAGTGAAAAACTTAAAAATCCAATTTTAAACCTTTTTAAATTTCTAATAAAAGTTTAAAGGCCTTTAAATACAATAGATTCTAGTTCATATAGAGCTTAATAGATCAGTTTACCAAAATAGGAGAAACCTCTTCCTCTAATACTCAAGCTATTGTCCCTAACCACACTCAGGCAAGTATCAGTGTCTTAAATAAAAAATCAGATCAAACTCAGATCCAGAGGTAAATAGATAATTTTGGCATAATCCACAACATCTTTAAATAACTGTAGCTCTAGATATAGGTTTAAATAATAGACAAAATATCTTGAGCTAATCTAGGTTCAATGCCATAATGATTTATGAATGGAACATTGATGGTATGTCTGAATATAACATTAATGGTTTTCTTCAATAGATGACTATGGCAGTTAATGCCTATAAAGCCCAATCTAACACCCCAGATAGAGCCATTATAGAAATCCTAATAATAGGATTTTCTGGTCAGTTAAAAGGATAGTGGGATTACTATCTTACCACTCAAGATAAAATGAATATATTAGATGCTATCTAGACAGCAGAGGACGGCACTCATATCCTTGATGATTTAAGAAACCTTATACCAAATGTGGTAGCCACCCTTATCCTAGCTATCTCCTTGCACTTTTATAGGTGATTTGTCTCATTTAAAAGATTAAAATGCTAAACTTCTTTCAAACCTCAGATGTAAAAAACTTAGTGACTTTTAATACAACAAAAGTACCTTTTTAACTAGGGTAATGTTAAGAGAAGACTCTAACTAACCATGATGGAAAGAAAAATTTATTGCAGGTCTTCTAATCATTCTTAGTAAAAAGGTAAGAATTAGAATAAAAAAAACTTATGGCAACCTAATTCTTTATGATCAACAAACCTATGGTCTTTTAATAGGTTTTGTTCAAAAGGAAGAGCTAAAAATTTGCCTAGATTTAAAACTCCAAGAACACCTTAAGTGGGAAATGAAAACAACTAAAAAAGCACTTCGTTCTTTCTATAAACAATTTGAATTTTCTCCTAACTTAGTCAAAGAATATGGAGGATCTTGTAAAAAGACTTTTTCAAAAAAGCTCAAATATAAAAGCTACTAAAAACCAAGTAAAAAAGATTATTATAAAACCTCTTAAAAATTTTCTAAAAGAAAATCCACTAAATCATCAAAACCCAAATATTTCCTAAAAAAGAAAAATAATTTTACAAATGTAACCTATTTTAGATATGGAAAAAAAGGTCACATTTCTAAATATTGTAAGATAAGTAAAAAATTAAATGAAATTTCCCTTGAAGAAAATATTTTGAATAAAATCTAAGCTTTATTATTACTATAAAATAAGTCTGAAACAAATTCACTTACAGGTAATGGTGAAGCATTACAAGTAGATGAAATTGCTATAACTTCTTCTTTTGATTCTAAAGAAAGCCTGATGTTTATAAACATTTTAACAAAAGACCAAAAATTCATTCTTGATATTCTAAAACATATTGAAAGCCCATAAATTCAAAAAGACTACCTTGAAAATGTTTTAAAATTCTTTGAAGGAAAACCTAAAGAAAAACCCTTATCTTCTTTAATTACACCTAAAACTTATGATTTAACCTAAAATTTGGCTAAATCTAAGCAAAATATTGCTCAACCTATTTCCTTTATTCAATCTCTTCAAGAAGAAATTAAAAATAATAAAACAAAAGGTAAAACTTTTAAAAGAAAAACAAGAAAAAGACTCAAAAATTCTATAAACTTTTCTTTCATAGCTTGTAATAGAAGACAATTCAAAAACTAAAGAAACAAAAGATAATAACCAAGAAATTTCAAAAATAGAGAATATCTAAAAAATTCCAACTGATTTTCTTTTTGTGCTTTAAGAAATAACATCAAGAAAATACTGAATTAGAATTACTTTGGAATTCTTAAAATGATTTTAAAATGGATTTTGTAGCTCTCTTTGATACTAGAGCTGATCTAAATGACCTAAGAGAAGATATTTTCCTTAGGTGATTTAGAAAGTCTTCAAAATGTAGCCTAGATTCTGCTAATAAATCTAGCATGGATATTAAGTATAAAATAGAAGCCTCTATAACAAGTGGAGATTATTCCTTTAAAACCCCATTTGTCTTAGTAAAATAATAAAATTATAGTATTATCTTAGGAACACCATTTATTAACCTTATAACCCTATATACTATAAACAATGGAAGTATTTCTTTTAGAATAAAAAGTGAAAACATAATGTTTCTTTTTCTTGAAAAACCTAAAACAAGAAATTTAAATCTTATATAAGCATACTCAGTTTATGAAAACCAAATTAATGGTTTAATCTCTGCCAAAGAGAAACATTTGTCTTTTCTAAAACAAGATGTTTCTTTTGAAAAAACTAAACAATGATGTGATAAAATAAAAAATTTCTAACCTTCCAAACCAATTTGAAGATGAGATTTGTTCTGATCTTTCAAATGCATTTTTTGAAAGAAACATTATATGGTAGGCTTACCTTATGAAAATGATTTTTTTGAAAAATAAATCCCAACTAAAGCCAGGCCAATCCAAATGAATTTTGAGCTTACACAACATTGTTAAAAAGAAATTCAAGATTTGGAAGAAAATGGTTTAATTGTAAAATCTAGGTCCCCTTAGAGTTGCATTGCTTTTTATGTAAATAAAAGCTCTGAAATTGAGAGAGGAACTCCAAGAGTAGTGATAAATGATAAACCTTAAAATAAAGCTTTAAAATGGATTAGGTACCTTATTCCAAATGAAAAGGATCTTTTGCAAAAACTTCATTCTGCCCTAATCTTTTCTAAATTTGACATGAAATCAGGATTTTAGACCATTATAAAGCTGCTTTTACTATCCCTTTTAGGCAATATGAGTGGACTATCATACCTTTTGGCTTAAAAAATACACCTTCTGATTTCAAAGAATAATGAATGACATTTTCAATGACTATTCAAAATTCTACATTGTATATATTGATGAAGTTCTTATTTTTTCTAACTCAATTGAACAACATTTTAAACATCTTAAAACATTTTTCTATGTAATAATGTCTGTAGTCTAAAAGTCTAAAATGTCACTTTTCCAAACTAAAATTAAATTTTTAGGGCATTATATAACTAAGGGAACTGCTATTCTATTCAAAAGATCATTAGTATTTACAGATAAATTCCGTAATAAAATCCTTGATAAAACTCAATTATAAAGAATTTTGGGATGTTTAAATTATGTCTTAGACTTTCTCCCTAATATAAATCAACTAGCAAAGCCCTTGCATGATAGGTTAAAGAAAAACCCTATTGCATGGACAAAGGAACATGCTAGACTAGTCCAACGTATCAAAACTCAGGTTAAAAATATTTCATTCTTATACTTAGTAGACTCAGCATGTCCTAAGATTATTGAAACCGATGCATCAGACTTAAGGTATGGAGGGGTATTAAAGCAAGTAAAAAATAGTAAAGAACAGATTATGTGTTTTACATCTGCCCATTGGAATGATTGCCAAAAAAACTATTCTACCATAAAAAAAAAAAAGAAATTTTATCAATTGTTTTATACATTTTAAAATTTCAAAGTCATTTTTTAAATCAAAAATTTCTTCTTTGCATAGATTGCAAATTTACAAAAGAAGTTTTATAAAAAGATGTTCAAAACATAGCATCAAAATAAATTTTTGCATGATGGAAAGCAAGTTTAAGTATATTTGATTTTGAAATTGAATATATAAAAGGAGAATTAAATTCGATTCTTGATTTCCTAACCAAAGAATTTCTTCAAAAAAAGAACTAAAGATGCACAAAAAAACCAAGGATAAAGGAAAGGCAATTAAAACTGACACTAAGTTAGTAAACTCACCACCTAAAACTAGTATAAAAGACTAACCTATCTCTTCCTATAAACCCATCCAATCCTAGATTGATATAGTCACCTAAAAAGAAAAAGATAAAGAGCAATGTAAAAATCTAGTCAAGAATTGGATAGAAACTCTGGAAAGTCATCCAAAACTAGTGGAGGCCATCACTCTCTACAGTAGAATAAAACAAATAAAAGAAAACATGCCAACCAAGAACCAGCCTAAAAGTACTGCTCAAGGTAGCTCAAGTAAAACTTTGATGAAGTCACCACAAGGTCACAATAACAACCTAGTCCAATCTCTCTTAGATATAGGCTCATGTATGATTTCTAAAATAACTTTAAAAAATTTAGAGAAAGGAGATTCTCCTTCTAAACCCTTTCTTAAAATCCTTCAAACTCTTCCTCTAAAATCATTGTTTCTCAAAATAATAGTCAAATTATTTTGAGTCAAAGTAAATTTATAAAACATCAGTTTATTGAAAAAACTAAATTTCAAAACATTTAAACTATTGAAGAAGGGTTTTATCACCTAAACCCTTCAATGGTGCTTTCAAAAACTTTCCCTTAAAATTGGTTTTTTAAACCATGGGATTTAACAAAACCTTAGCCTTTTTATAAAGCAATTTTGGAAAACCATGGGATCCATATCATTTAAAGATTTTTGCCTTTCTGAAAACCTTACAATACCATCCTACTCAACCTAGAAAATTTTAAAAATATTGTCCCCTTTTGAATGGGGTCAAGACCTTCACAAACCAAAAACCTTCCCTCTAAATTTTAAAACCACCATAAATTATTATAGGTCTTTTACCTATGGGGATTACCAGCAAGCCTAGTTTAACACTTTTTTCTTTGTCAGAGGGTTTATACTTGGCTTTAAAAAGGTTATAGCTTTCTTGGATTTCGGGTTCAAGAATTTTAGGTATAGACCCAAAATAGGTCCACCATTGGATGAACTAGAAAGGAATTTTATTGAAGTTACTCTTAGTTTCAAAGTAAATGAGCCAAGAATGA